>QFEC01007480.1:0-34595 GCA_003316585.1 Gomphus bonarii
TTTGCCTAGAAACAGATACCTTAGCATATGCAACAGGTGCTGTATTATCTCAACTCTGTGATGATGGAAAGTGGAGACCCTGTCTCAAAGAGTCTTTCAGACACAGAGCGCAACTATGCTATCCATGACAAAGAACTACTCTCTGTCATCCATGGCCTAGAAGAATGGCATCATATCTTAGAGAGAACCAAGTACAAAATTGAGATACTCAATGACCATCAAAACCTCTTACTTTTGGTCCACACAGAATCTAAACTGTCATCAAGCTCACTGGTCACTCTACCTCTCTCATTTTGATTTTGAATTGATCCACTGTCCTGGTCATCATTCAACTAAGCCTGATGCACTCTCAAGATGGGTAGATCACAAGTGGGGGGAGGAAGATAATCAAAACAAAATTCTACTCCAACCTAACATATTCCATGTTTACACCACAGGTGCTGTGAGGGCAATGCTATTGACAAGGTCACAACAACAAGATACTCCAATATTCAATGAGCTGATAAGGGGGTTTTCCACCTGGTGTAGCGGTAATCCTCAGTTTATACAAAGGTTACTAGCAATAAATACATAGAAAGCCTACCTGGTGTAGCAGTAATCCTCAGAGATCAAGCTGAGGGATAAACATTACACCAGTCACAACTTATATACCCTAGCCCGGTGCTTATTATGTAATCTGCAGACACAAGGCACAGAAAGTCACAGAAAGTCATGGAAGGTCATGGAAGGACACAGAAAGTCACAGAAAGTCATGGAAAGTTATGGAAGGACATGGAAAGACATAAACAAGAAACAACAACTGATGATGAACTCCAACTGAACCCTGACAGGTGCACAACTAGTGAATGGCAAGGCTGACAAATTTCTTGACAGAGTCAGAGACTGTACAGACCAAGATGAGAAGGTTGTAAAGGCTCTCAAGGAACTTGGCTCATCTGGAAATTTTCAAGGAGAAGAGTGGTCAGAAGAGAATGGTCTTATTCTTTACCATGGCAATGTATATGTCCCTCTTGACTCCAAGCTATGGCATGACATTGTCAAGGCACACCATGATGCAAGCACCACTGGTCATCATCACTGGAAGACAACTGAACTTGTGTCTTGGAGCTACTGGTGGCCTGGAATGGGATGGTATATTGCCAAATATGTAAAGGCCTGTGACCTCTACAATAGGACCAAAACCTTCCCAACCTCCCCCATTGGCAAACTCCTCCCCAATCATATTCCAGACCACAGATGGCAAGAAGTTATCACTGTTAATCTAATCACAGAACTACCTGCCAGTTGTGGCTACAATGCTCTTCTTGTCACTGTAGATCACCTCTCAAAGTATGTGCACATCATTCCCACCACATCAGATGTGGCTTGGTAGGAATTGCCAGACTTTTCCATGACCATGTTTGGAAACTCCATGGACTACCAGAGGAAGTCATCAGTAACCGTAGCACCTAATTCATCTCCCAATTCATGCAAGAATTAAACAAGCTCCTAGGTATCAAGGTTGCTGCCTCCACAGCCTACCACCCACAATCTGATGGTCAAACTGAAAGGGTCAACCAAGAGATTGAGCAATACCTCTGACTCTTTGTCAACCAGCGTCAAGATGGCTGGTTAGACTAGATTTCTCTTGCTGAGTTTGCATACAACAATTGAATTCACTCTGCAATGTAGACTACCCCCTTCATGCTTGACAGTGTTTAACATCCAAGACTTGGACTAGAACCAACACAAGAAACCCAATTGGAAGCACTGGATGAATTCACCACTCGCATGGAAAAGGCTACTAACAAAGCTCACTCTGCCCTGTCAAAGGCTGCAGATGACATGGCACAGTTCTATGACCTATACTGCCAGGCTGCTCCCACATACAATATCAGTGATAAGATCTGGATAAACACATAAAACATTACAACCACTCGCCCAATGAAGAAGTTGGATCATAAATGGTTGGGTCCTTATGCAGTGAACAAGATTGTATCGCAGAATGCCTATGGCCTCCAACTCCCACCATCTTTTGGTCACACCCATCCCATCTTCTCTGTTAACCTCCTACACCTCTACCAAGAGGATCCAATCCAAGAATGACATGCTCAACCTTCCCCTCCTCTTGTTATCTGAGATGGAGTCCCTGAGTATGAAGTTGAGAGGATTCTAGACAGCAGGGTCTACCAAGGACAACTAGAACACCTAGTCCATTAGAAGGGTTATGGAACTGCAGATGATTCCTGGCTGCCTTTGAAGGATGTCTCTGGAGCAAGGCAACTTGTCATGGAGTTTCACCGACAGAACCCCAAAGCCCTGCAACATATATTGGCTGCTCTATATGCTGTCCTCCCCTTTTGAACCTTAGAGAACTTCACAGAAACTCCCAAATGACATTTCTTTGATTGGACAGAAGGAAGGAACCTGGCACATGACACCCTAACCCCAAAAAATAGTCGAAGTCCCACCTGATATTCTATTCATTTCACTCAACCTTATATAAACATTCCCTATCAACCCCTTCTCTACCCACTTTGATAACGGTTAATAATTCCAGTATCTTGTAATTGTAGCCTTGTCAAAGTGTTGCCCTCACAGGTTTGCATACCTTCAGGCCCAGTAGAGAGGTAAGGTATGTTGAGAAATATGGGTATGGAATGTTGGCGTATATATCAGAGGACTCACTAGGTTTTCTTCTTAGGATTTCCCCCTTACTAGTATTGTGTAATCTGAGAGCATGTTAAGGGTTGCCCTTACACTAAGCAGCTATCAAGTCAAAAGCATTTGACATTTCTTTGTTAAGGCCTCTGCATGGTTAAACCCACAGCCACTGTAAGTGGATATCATAAATTCTGTCCTATCTTTGAGCAATAAAATTATATACCATTGATATAATATTCTTCTAATCTCATTTTTCCAATTTACTATTTGACCAATGCATACTCCAGCAACCATCAAGAGCTTCCCTTGAACTAGCATCCAATCTGCAAGCATTCAATTTTGCAGTGGCCGTAGCCTGATCTTCCTCAACATTCCACCTGTGCACTATGTCATATATCTAACCTGGTATTTCATATAGCACTATGATTTGGGATTTCTGCTCTTGAGTAAGAATAAGGTGGCCTACATACACCTTTGCTGTACCATTATGAGCTGAAATTGTGTTACACTGACCACTAGCCTATGCAGTGATTAGTTGCAGAACATATCTTTTTGTTCAGCTATCAGAGTAGAATACAACATGATGCAAAAAACCTGGGGGAGTACAGTATAGCAGCGTGATATTTTGCATTGAAGATTACATAATTTGGAGGCATACCAGAAAAGGAATTAGGTTGTGCAACTGAGCTCCCATGCAGATATTAGTTACCCAAAAATTACTACCAAACTGAATTGTGTGCCTAACTATCGTAATTCAGTCTGTAAATAATTATTAGTAACATTCCATTACTTCATACTCTTTTGACTACTAGATCAATGAACAAATGCTCGTCCATCGCATTCAAAGTTCCACAGATTGTAATTATAATTAGCGGAATCTGCATATAAGAGCACTGCTCGGATAAGGAGGGGATGCGCAATGACTAGGGGAATAAATGCAAGCTAATTGAGGTGAAGTATGGGAAAAGAAAGAAGTCGGAAGACGGTGATTGTAGGTGGAGGCTGATATGCAGTAGGCAGAGGACATAATCCTAATGATAATAGGGGGGATATAAAGGGAAAGAATGAGAAATAGTGAGTAGAAGTAGAGTAGGGACAGCAGAGAGGAGTAAGGAGGGCAACAAACGTGACTCCCATTAAACATTAACCTTAGAGAAAATGCTACCTGCTAAACTTTCTTCTGAATCATAACGCAATCCCATGTAGCACCTCGCCTCGTGCCGAATCTGTATCTTGATTCTCAAGAACATGCTCATCGGCCTCAGTCTGTTGTTCTTGCCCGCGTAAACGAATAAGCTCCCGATCCTCATCATGCCCGTCAAACCCCAAAAAGCTCTTTACAAATAGATTCTTAGGTTTCTTTTCTTTAGCTTTGCCTTGAGTGCTTTCCATGTTCTTTTTCCTGCCCCGCTTCTTCCTTTGCACAGGTGCAGGACACTCTTCAAGCCCAGACGTCGTCAGCGGCCTCTCGGGGAAGATCGGTGACTCCGGAAGTGACCCAGACAATGGTAACCGCGGAGGCGGAGGAGGGAGAACGCCGATACTCAGCCTCGACATGAACAATCCCTCAGCCCCGATATGCTCGAAGCTCGAAGCGGCGCTGATTGACAGACTCGAGGAAGACCTTGCACAATTGCTCGATAAGGACAGAGCGCGATGGGGCTGTTTAGGCGACGGACGCGAATGTGGCTTTGTTGAGCTACTCGATGCCAACAAAGCGCGGTGCGGGTGTTGAGCTATTGAACTGGAAGCAGATGTAGCGCGGCGAAGGTGATGAGGCGATGGACTCGAAGAAGACATAGTTGAATTGCTTGATGCAGATGCAGGTGGATCAAGATGTGGTTGTTGAAGTGCAGGTGAAGGTGAGGACGAGTGAGAATACGATTGAGCATCCTCTTCCTCTTTTTCGCGGTAGAGCGGCAAAGCAATGTGAATATCATCCTTGAGGTCCCCATTCTCGTGGAAAAGTTGACTGTATGCAGGGAGTGGCGGGGGAACAGGGAGTGGATGCAAAAGGGGCGTGTGTGTCGAGGGGCAGGAGAGGTCGGTAGAGGGAAGGGAGGAGGGAGAGTGCGACCGCGACAGTGAGTTAGTGGGAGAATGGTTAGAAGTCATGGGCGGATGAGGAAGGGGAAAAGATGTCGAATCTTGGTGCATGTGCGCAAGCATGGGAAAGAAGGCTGACGCGAAGGGAGACACTGTAGTGGGTGTCACGAGCACAAACTCCAGTGGCACCATGAATGCCAGCTCATCCGACACCATAGCGATCTCACCGTTTTTTCCCGTCTGCTCGTACCCCACGGTCAAACGAACACGCATCTCATGCTTCACATCGAGGAATGGACTCGTCCCCGCGACACGTTTCCCTTTCTCCTTCTCATTCGCTTCCTGAGGACCCGGTGAGACGGGCACATCGACTTCCATACGGAGCCACCCTTTCTCTATAGGAACACCGGCATCGCCAGTGCCTTCTGCACCTCGGACTTTGAAATGCTTGCTTTTGCCATCAGGGACTATACTGCGCTCGTTCACGATTGGCTCACTCTGTGGGGGGAGTGTGATGAGGCCAAGATCGAATAGGGTGCCAACTGGGTGTGTGGATCTGAGCGGCTGTTGTGGAGGTTGCTGTGCGAAGGGTGGAAGCGGAAACCGTGATGTGTATTTATGAGAAGGAGAAGTGCTGAAGGAGACCAGTCAGATTATACGACACGTTGAATACGCGATATCACGAACTGGAATTCTTCTACTTGTATTATATTAGCTTCAAATCCTAAAACTCTTAACCGAGTGGACGCCTCGTCATCCGAGCGACACCGAAGACGAAGAAGAAGAGGGACACTATCGTCTTCAATAGACGTCCGGCGGGGTACGACGGAGTGAAGCTCTACTGAGCGGAGAATCTCCAGAGGAATATTAGTAGATGGACTCTGATTCGACGCGCACTCCGAAAGCGCTTCCACTGCAAACGTCGACCTCGGGAAGGGTAACAATGAATCTCCCCCGCTATATGCGCGGTTTGGCGGAGAAACATAACGCGTCACATAAATCGGGACCTTTTCCGCCTGGACGACCCTAGGACGGCCGGCTCTGAAACGCACAACGGAGCAGAGGTTATTCCACATGCTCGATGTAGTGGTGCCGGGTACAGCAGAGGGTTGTGTGTCATCAACGTCTGCACCCACGGGATGAAAACGGGCGCACGCGTAGAGCCCATAAGTGACGCCCGCTACGTGTCGCTCAGTATCTTCGTTGAAGAAGGCGGTGGCGGGGAGCCAGCCGGGGATGGTGAGGTTGAACACGACACGCCATTCAGCGCAATCTTCGTTTGCTGTTATCTGAACGGGGTGAGAGGGAGAGACGAGCTGCTCTGTGATGGAGATTATGCGGAGTGGCGCATAGCCTATATCCTTGATGATGAGCTCGGACTGGCCTTCGAAGGTGAGCTCCAAGGAACTTAAAGTAAGATTATGAGCAGAAGAGCGAGGTAATCCAAAGATTGAAGATGAAGACGAGGCAGCTATGGTGATATGGCCAGAGAGAGAATACGCAGAACTGTAGGCTATTTTAGGTCCACGGTAGCAGCTGAGTTGGAGTGCTACTCACGAAGTATCAGGGGAATCGTACATGTCTATGGAGGGGGTCAGTGGCTCTATGGTGATGGAGACAGGCATGGTGAAAAACAGATGAGATGAGTATTCAAAGCGTGGAATGCGGCGGCCAGCTGCAGCTTGGGGAAGATTAGGAGCTGTAGCAGGGAGCTTTATCCTCTATAGTCATGGAGAACAAAAGAAAAACTGTGGGCCCGAAGAAACGACCGAAGTGGGAGAACGAGAAACACGACCCATCCTTTTGTTCAAACAGCAGACAATGAGCTGCCCCGTGCAAATAAGCGCCCTGCCGCTATTCTCCGTCGGGCGAAAATTTTCGTTTTCTTGGCTATTGCACACACATAGAAAAAACAATTATATTGAGATCAGCCAGGCAAATTCACTCTAGTATACGTACGCCAGCTGCAGGATCGGGATCGAGCCGCTAACGAGGATAACGTCGCGCCGCTCACTACGCGCTCATGGACCAAATAAGATCACAATTGCGACCCGAAGCCATTGTTCTTTTTTTGCTTATTGTGGTAGCTCCCCGCGTAGTCAAGATATGGTGATGAGGGGTACTCATCACAGACCATACAGTTTAAATTCTTAGGATCTTGTCGCATCAACAAAGCCTATCGGCTGCATGTCATGATGCCAACCGAAATTCCCGCGCACAGCATGGGAGTCCTCTACTTACACCAGAAAACAAAAGACTAGACAAATTGGTATCATAAAAAGGACATTGGGAGTTTTAACGGATCATAGAAAAAGACGTGCTTAAATTTTTTTTGTAAAAAAAAAGTGAAACGACGACGGCAGGATTCGAACCTACGCCCTCGAAGAGGATGTGATATGACCAGAAATGATTCTAATCACACGCATTAACCAACTTTGCTACGTCGTCATAACGGTTACGGATTTCAGCCACAAATATAACCCACTTCAAGAATTGTCTAATTTTATTATAATCTCGAAATCTACGCCAGCTTCTCACTGCCAACACATGAAATACTATACTCGTTCGCAATTCATGTTTTTCGGTATCTACTGCAACAACCATGAAATAAGGGTAAAGAAACACATTCCATTTATGTCCCTAAGGTTTTCTGTTTCTGTCTAAGCACCACCCATATCCTTTGCGAGCTGCTCCGCCTTGGACTTTACATCCTCGATGGTACCGGCCTGTATAATCCACACGCGTGTGAGAGGTCATATTTGAGTGAGAGGACACTACATACCATGTAGAAGGCGGACTCGGGGAGGGAATCGTGCTGTCCAGAGAGGATCTCTTTGAAAGAGCGAATAGTGTCCTTGAGAGGCACCAATTTGCCTTCATAACCAGTGAAAACCTGCGCCACAGCAAATGGCTGGGACATGAAACGCTGGAAGGAAACGTTAGCACACCACCTCGTAGACTGCAGGGTATTAAGATACCTGAATCTTACGAGCCCGCTCGACCTGGGGCCCTATGTAAATTGGAAAACTATCCAAGCCACGGTTTCACTCACAGTCAACTTATCCTCTTCGGACAACTCGTCCATTCCAAGAATGGCAATGATATCCTACGAGAAACAATAAGGAATATAGTGGTCTAGGTTGCTAAAAAAAATTTACCTGCAACGACTTGTAATCCTGGAGGATTTTCTGAACAGCCGTAGCAGTGTCATAGTGCTCCTGACCGACCTGAACACACAAGTCAAAATGTGGCAGAAAAAATGCAATGGACAGACATACGATACGCGGGTCCAACATTCGGGATTTAGAGTCGAGCGGGTCTACTGCAGGGTAAATACCCAGCTCAGCAATACCACGCGACAACACAGTCGTCGCATCCAAGTGAGCGAAAGTGGTAGCGGGCGCAGGGTCTGTCAAGTCATCGGCAGGCACATATACCGCCTGTACCGAAGTGATAGAACCCTTCTTGGTCGTGGTGATACGCTCTTGCCTGCATATCGCAATGAGGTTGCATTTTCAAATGCATCGCTGATACTCACATGCCACCCATGTCAGTGGAGAGCGTGGGTTGGTAACCGACGGCAGACGGGATACGACCCAACAGTGCAGACACTTCGGAACCAGCTTGCGTGAAACGGAAGATGTTGTCAATGAACAGAAGCACATCCTGGCCTTCTTCGTCACGGAAGTACTCGGCTATTGTCAAGCCGGTAAGAGCAACACGGGCACGAGCACCAGGGGGCTCATTCATTTGACCAAAGACAAGAGCTACTTTTGAGTCGCCCTCAAGGTTAATGACGCCAGTTTCTATCATTTCATGGTACAAATCGTTGCCTTCACGCGTACGCTCGCCCACACCTAAGAAACCCTCCTATATCAGATTTTCGTATGAAGAAAAGGGCTGGAAGCGAACCGCAAAAGATGGAGAAACCACCGTGAGCCTTGGCGACGTTGTTAATGAGTTCTTGAATAAGCACAGTCTTCCCGACACCAGCACCTCCGAACAAACCAATTTTCCCACCACGAGCATAGGGTGCCAAGAGATCAACAACCTTGATCCCTGTTTCGAGAACCTCGGCGGTGGTAGACTGGTCGACGAAGGGCGGAGGGTCGGCGTGAATGGGGGACTTCTTGACTCCCTTAATGGGACCACGTTCGTCAATGGGTTCTCCAATGACGTTCATGATGCGTCCAAGGGTACCGGGACCGACAGGAATCATGATGGGTGCTCCAGTGTCAATAACCTTTTGGCCACGTACGAGACCTTCGGTACCGTCCATAGCAATGGTTCGCACACTGTTTTCGCCGAGATGTGAGGCGACCTCGAGCACTAACCGACCTCCGGCAAAGTCCTGAACCTCGAGTGCATTCAAAATTGGAGGTAGGTTCTCTGTTTCAAACTGGACGTCGACAACAGCACCGATGACGGTCTTGACTGAACCAATTTGTGACTTGGCCTCCGTAGCATATGCGCGAGCTAAAGAAGAGAAATACTGAAAAAAAAACTGAAAAAAGGGGGAAACAGTGATACAAACTGGGTATAGGTGATGACACTCGAGCGGATTTGGCGTTAGTCGATTGCCTTGAACTCGCTGATGGTAATGTAGCTCTAGATAAGACAGGAACGGTAGAGAAAAGAGCGCTCGGCTTCTTGGAGTTAATCGCTCTGCGAGTGAGGCGAGTGACACCGCGAGAGGTGAGCATGCTGGAGCACGATGCTGGTACGAACGCGGAGCGGGATAAGGAAAAGATCAAAAATGAACTTGCCAACGAATACAATCCCGACCAGGAGTTCGGCTGCTTACGCTTACAACTCCGCTCACGATTTTCCCCGTTTTTTGTCGGTTTTTTTGGGGAGTAAGCATACATTTATTTGGCATCGATGTACTGAGGTTAACATCCATTCAATGATTCATAGCATGAGATTTATCATATATGTCATATTTGTGGCAATTGGTTGCAGCAAACTGTAAAAAGTACTTCAGGCTCCCAAAGTATAGCAGCTAGTGTTTTAAATACCGATTGCTCGAATTCAGAAGGGACACTGAAAACGAAATGTAGGCGATAAGGAAACGTTATACCTGAAAGCCTGAACGATGAACTATCTTCCAGTCCTCCAGCTAAAAGCCATTATTGAAATCTGAGAAGTCAAGAAATGATGGCATTAGTATGCCTCACGACCCAAAAGTGTCAAGATTGCCAAAATTTAGGACGGGTTACAAGCCTTCTTTAGAGATAAGCCTCACAGTCAATTATTAGTAAATATTTCCAGGCATGCCACACATTGTCAATTTGATAATTTCTGGATGATACTGTTGAGATACCAACCTCAAGAGTAACACTTATCTCCATAAGCATCCGCCGTGACTGTATACTAGTTAAGCGACTGTATACTAGTTAAGAGACTAGCGTGGAACGCGTCAATCCATGTTCATATTTGCAAATATAGCCAAACAACGCGTCAGATATGGTTGACGTTGACGTTGCTATGACCAGTGAATTCTCCTTTTCAACTGACTCCTCGTTTGTTCCCACTGGATTGCTCTCGGAAGACCCTTTTGTTCCCAATGGCCTTCTATTCAACAGTCTCAACGCGTTGGAAATGCCAACGCCTGATCACCAGATTCAAGGTGCGATATTCAATAGAAAAACATGTTACTTAGCTCAAGAAACTAATGAATCAAGATGACACGTTTCCCACTGTTTCTCAGCTGTTACCATCTACAAACTCACATGACCGCTCGACATCATTGACATCTACCATTGGCTGCTTTCTTACAGATACCTCACACGTTCCCATTCCCATCCAAGCAAAAACATTTGAAGGAAAAACAGTCCTTCTGTCTAAAAGGAGAAAGCCATCACCTAAGAAAGATGTAACAATTTTTATAAACTTCATGATTTTCTGTCTGATATTGACCAAAGTCTTCCAAACCTTGCTTTGAGCGTTCTGGAAATCTACTTGAGGTGCCCATGCATAAGCTTATGGAAGAATTGTCAGGGATCACCACTGCTAAACTGGCTCTCCTGTGCGCACTCCTACTCTCATGATATTAATATATGATACACGGCCAAACTTGCTGGTCCTCTAGAGATAGGGCACGCAACCTTCCTAGCGGTCATAATGTTCTACCAGAGCCACCAGAAGATAAGCTATGGGTAGATCGGTATCGTCCACAGCGTTTCTTGGACCTGCTTGGTGACGAGGTATGTAATCTCATGGGATAATTGGCTCTTTATAGACTCGAAACCTAGAGAGTACATCGTGAGACGCTGTCATGGGTGAAAGAGTGGGATTTCTGCGTATTCGGTAAAAGGAAACCCAAAGGAAGAAAAACAGCAGATGATTCGGAGCCAGTGAGTTCTACCCTGAAGCCAAGTATCGTTTATTGATTAAGGTCACCCTCAGCACTATGAGCCTGAAGACCAGTATCATCGTCCCCGAGAAAGAGTGCGCGTGCCCTCACTTTAATAATCGTATATATGTTTGAAATTCTACAGATATTACTTCTTTCTGGTCCTCCCGGCCTTGGAAAAACTACACTTGCTCACGTTGTTGCGTCTCAAGCTGGATATCAAGTCATGGAAATAAATGCCAGGTGAGTTTGTATTTATATGAGTTGATCATTTGAATCCAATGAGTTCAATATTAGCGATGCGAGGTCAGGTCAAGTAGTGGAGGATCGAATTCGTCCAGCTTTGGAGTCGGGTTCGGCGGTTGGAAGTAAGAAGCCTGTCCTCCTCGTAGTGGATGAGATTGACGGTGCCACGGGCGGTGGCGACAATGTGGGTCCGTCCCCCATGCCTGGGTACTCAATGCACGCTCGCTCAAGTCATTAAAGACTGGCGGATTTGTTCAGAAACTGCTACAGCTAACTTTTGATAATCCTAAACGTAAAGGTAGAAATATTTTAGGACCCCACTACTTCACTTTTATATTCTAATCACTGACATCTCTTAGCACGTGCCAACGAACCACGACTACGTCCTCTCTTGCGTCCCATCATAGCCATTTGCAATGACCTTTATTCCTCATCTTTGGCACGTCTGCGGCAGCATGCTCGAATCATCCGGTTCAATCGTCCCCCAGATATTCGTTTGGTGAAAAGGCTAAGGGACATATGCGAAGTCGAAGGTATGCGAGCCGACTCGCGTGCATTATCTACACTAGTGGGCATCGCACAAGGAGACATGCGAGGATGCCTAAACACTCTGCAGGTGAGCACTGGAATTCGTATCCTGATCTCTTTTGCTTAATTCCTTGTACACCAGTTCATAAAGAGCAAACATCAGGATGTTACCGAACCTGTGATTCGGGCTGCCACCATAGGTATGAAGGAGACAGATGCTTCTCTCCTTTCAATTTTGGGCGATCTTTTCGCCCCTCTTTCCAAACGACGAGCGAGGGAGCTTGGTCTGACAGAGGCGCAAGAAGCCAAGTATACGGCACGCCTCGGCCGAGATTTAGAATCTAGCAGCTCACTAGACAAAGTTGTCATTGGTACATCCCTTCTGTCCACCGTGTTTGGAAATGCAATTTACGTGTATTCAGGATGTTTTGAACATTACCTTAATCTACGGGTCCATGATGCCACCTTTCAGCGGTACGAAACCGCTTACGAATGGCTGTATGCGTTCGACACATTGTCTGGAACAATGCGCTCAGAGCGAGAGTATGAATTAATGCCTTACCTACCGTATACAATTGTACCGTTTTTTTCGCTGTTCGCCGAACGAGGTGGACCAAAGGTTGAAAGGCCCAAGGCAGATTGGGAGGTGCGAATAGTCTTGGCTCAAGATCAATGCAGATCAGATGATGAACATGCTACCATCTAGAATTACACAGCCATGCGCACAAACGAAGAAATCTGCACCTCAATTGCCAAAACAACTCATCCGGGGATCACAAGGGGCCGTGTTGATTACAGACATCTAGCTATGGGCGATGTTTTGAAGTTGGAATTTCTGCCCTTGTTGAACAGAATCATATCGCCTCCAATGCGACCCGTGAGCAGTCTGGATTGAACTTTGTCCTTTAATTAATTACTGAGCACTTAATCCTAAGGTAAATAGTCAACTTGTTCGTCCAGAGGAGCGAGTGTTGCTTAAGAGGCTTGTGGATATCATGGTCGCTCTAGATCTCAGATTTGTCCAAGAACGAGCTGAGGACGGCTCGCTGGTTTATAGACTAGATCCGTGTGTATTTTGTTCAAAGTGATTTTCTGCCGCATTCTCAAGCATATATACAGACCAATCGACGTATTTATAACGTATGATGGTAAGCGAGCACCAGACGTCACAGTTTCACGATATGCTGTCCGGCATATTGTTGCAGCAGAGGTTGGTAATTAAAATTGCACAGTGATACCCTACGTTTGCTAAGAATCACAGATTGAAGCAGAACTCATTATGCGGCAGGCGGAAACTGTTGACAGAGGGTCAACGACCAAGCTAGATTTCTTCAAGTGAGTCATCCATATCCTGCCACTGCATCTACTCAAATCCTACTGTGTCAGACGAAAATCCCAAATCAATCGAGAAGCAGACTTTAACAGAAAGCTCTTTTCGCAAGAGAAAGTGGACCCCGCAGACAAGGTTCCTCTTCCCTTCGGTCACGAAGAATTCAACTGATATATATATCTTTAGCCACCCACAGATTTCTTTGGAAGACCCATTGCGCTCCCAGATACCACCAATTCCCAAGGTGTACCTCTGGAGCCTGTAACTAAACGATGTAAAGTGATATATCGCTTTAAGGAAGGTAATTCGTCCGCCGTAAGAAAGCCTGTAAGGGTCGGGGCAATGCTGTAAAGTATTGTTGAAATTATAAAATTTAATAGAATAACGTGTAATACTAGTAGCGCGAACATTTAGAACTGCTAGATTCGCTCAACTCTTCCAGTGACTGGGGTTTCTTGTTACACTTTGGTACAGAATACAAATGAGAGGATACAAATAACACGTGTAAATAAAGCACCAAGATCCTTTCGTACAGCTGACTAGTCTTTATCGCTCTCTAAGCTGGACGCAGGGGCATCCTTGAGACTCACCCAACTACCACCAACAGCCCCTGATTCACTCGCGCCACTCACACTCACACTGTCGACGTCTGCCTCAGAGGCGGCGTCCGAAGATTCCCCCTCCCTCTCTTTTTCTTTCCCATCCTGTACAGAAGGCTGTCGAATGTGTTCAATAAGGCGCTGTGGCTGTATGGGGGGCACCGGTGTAACAGGTTGGATGTGTGGATCAATAGGCATGAGCGTGTTCCGTATCGACGTGATGGCATGGGGGATGTGAAGCAAGAAGTCTAGTATGGTTGACGGAAGGTATGACGCAAGCGAATAGGTCGCTGCTGGGGAATATGTTAGTGAAGAACTAGTGATGTCCATGAAATGAATTACCTCCACCGCCTATGCTAAACCTGTTCCCGCGATACCACGTTCGAATGCGTCCCCATCCTGAAAGTATGACCTTGTCTGCCGCACTCCAAGTCAACCCGGACTTGTGGCTAAACCCATACCCTCGTCCTCTCGTTCCGTCGCTAACAGTGCCCACAAGTGCATCAACGAAAACACTCACGTGAGCTGGTTTCCGTGGGGTTGCCTGGGCCTGTTCCAAGGTCGCATTCAACGCTGCAGCGTAAGCTGCCTTTTCAGATGCTGACCATGAATGCATGAGGGTCACACGGTCATATGCAGGGGGTGAAGTAGGCCGATGACGAGACAATGCTATCACTCCTACATCAACGAGCACAACTTTAGGGGCTACAACGCCCTCTCCGGCGTTCTGAGAAGCGGACGCTTTGAGTTCTCGTCGGAGAACATTGGTGGCCATGACGGTCGCGGCGGCGCTCATTGCCTCTTCGCCAGCAAATGCTACCCCAACACGCGCTGCCATAGCTGGTACGCACACAACGATACTCTTGCGAGTAGTTCCTTCCCCAGAAAAGCGAGAGCTGCGTCGCAAGAGTGGTAAAAGTGCCTGGATCACCCTTAAAGGTGTTATATGCGTGCGAATGACATGAGGCAGGTATGAGTCTGTCAAAGACAAAGACTCAACAGGCGCCGGCGAAGGGTTGGGGAAAAGAGAGAGTAAAGATATTAACGAATGAATGTAAGGATGCGCTAAGGGAGGATCGGAAGCCGACAGATAAGGATCTCCCGGAGAATTGGTAGGGAAACGAAGAGACAGAGATGCTTGTAATGACCTCAAAAAGTAAGAAACTGTTTGTGGCTAATGGTAAAATATAAGCATACTTAGCATGGGTACAGATGGATTATGTTACCTCACGAGGATCCAGTACAAGTACACGAATGTATCCTTTGGACTTTGCTTCCAAAGAATCCACGGCATCAGGATTTGAAACGCTTGCTATCACAATGTAACCTTGTGCTTCTAGGCCAAGCACCAAAGGTAACCCTAATGGATGATCAGCTCCCAGAACAACTGTAGTTATTGGTTAATTTAATTAATATGGTGTCTGAGTAAAAGTGTAGATTACCCACCAACCACCTCGCGTCTGTCTTTGCTTGTGTCCTTTCTTTTTGCACGTATGGTAGCGTTGTGCCTGTAATTGAGCACACCGTAGCCGGCCAATAGGCCAGCCCCCACAAATACAACACTAGCCCCAGCAACTGCCAGTTTATTGTCGCTTGCCCACTCTCCTATACTTTCCGACCATGTAGGAGGTGGAGGCGGCGGCGGCAGAGGCGGAGAGAGTGGTACTTCGAATGAACCAAGTCCAGGGAGCTGCGGGAGCAAGGGGGGTCCGAAGCGAGTAATATCGGCCCAAATTCTGTTTACTATTTCATGTAGGTGTGGCAAGTCCGGAGCGACACTGGTTAACGATGATGACAAGAATTCCTCTACTGAAATAAAATACGATTCGATTTGCTCAACGGTTGTACCTATCAAACATCGGTGGATGTGAGCAGCGTACAACGATACACAAATCATACGAAAAACGAACCCATAATCGTCGTCGTCGTCGCCGCCAAGCTGTCACATTAGTCAGCTCAGACGACTCATACACGAGCTGCCGAATATGGGTGGGTGACCAACGTTCCTTCTAACCGATTTCTGAGACATTCTCATACCGCATTATTATATATTATCAAGGGACTTCGCTCTGGCTAGTCCCCCAATCATCGGCCGCAACGACTTTGCAGAATGTGATCACATCTCTGTCCAATGCACACTCATCACCGTCATTCCCGCCTCACGTAACACTTGCCAGTCTACCCACTTTCGTCACTGCCCCGGAGATACTATCTTGTCTCTCATCCCAGGAGCAGGTTCTGCTTGCATTTGAGCAAGTCCGTACAGGACCAACTTTCTATCAATCGGTGTTCATAGCCATTCAGCCATCGTCACACCTGTTACAGCTTCACCAACATGTCCATAAAACTCTCGGTGTGCAGGCAAAATCACCAGAATATCCTCACCTCTCATTATATTACGGTGACGAGGGGAAGGATGGGATCGTACAAAAGCTCCGGCAAGAGGGTATTATACACAGTATCGAAAAGAGCGATATAATCACTGTTGCCGGTATACAGGGATTTGTGGCGATGGAAATATGGGTGGTAGACTGCTCTGGTAGACCAGAAGAATGGTCAATCATAGACAAGATATCTCTGAAGCCGAGTTAATAGGTGATCATGATCCTTGTTAGATATGGCAGAGGTCAGTAGATATACCATTATTGTCATTGCTGGCAGTGAAGAGGAAAACAATCGAAATTTCGAAATTTCTCATGTCCATGACATAAGAAATTAGTTCTCGCTGGAATCTGCAGAGACGCGCGGTGAGTCACGTGATCGTAATGACGCGCTGCCACTTATAAGTGTCATCACATATCTTTGCTCCATCTAGAGCATGTTGACGAGATATCTCCTGCGCCCCGAAATTGTTCCTAACTCTCGTCGCAGGACGGCCAATTCTCTAGGCAGCCTTACTCTTCCTCGTGTGCTCACGACCTCACCTCCCCGACCTAAGTTTCTCCACCGCACCCGCATCGTGGCAAAATGGTCTGCAATATTCATTGGTTCAACTGCCATTGGTTTTATCGCTCTTGGAGGTTGCATCTTCATACATGATACCTTCACTTACAACGACAAACATTTGACGGGAGTACCGGTCTCTCCGCTTGCTTTGCAGACTGAAACTGGCGGCCCAAAGAATCTACCAATGGCAGCGAGGTTCTTGCGGGACGATGAAGATGAGGAGATGGTTAAGCTTTTGGAAAAGCCTCGACTGGTAATAGTCGGAGGCGGGTGGGGTGTTCGTGTGTGGTTATCAGCTATTACATTTATTGACCCTTCCGAAAATTTAGGCTGTCAGTATTCTCAAGACGCTCCAGAAAGGACAGTATCAAGTCTTTGTTGTTTCTCCTGAAACCTATAACACTTTCACACCACTTCTACCATGTAAGCTCATCATTGACTAATTTAGAAAAATTTCAATTCATGGCTTTTCATCAATAGCTGCTGCCGTAGGAACTATCCAATTTCGTACCCTTGTTGAGCCTTTGCGCAAAATCATTGCTCGTGTCAGAGGTCACTTCATTCATGGCAAAGCAGTGGACGTAAATATGAACGAAAGGCTCTTGGAAGTAGAGATACCCACTCTGGATGGGAAAAGCAAGAATATCTACGTACCGTTAGATATTTTACATTATCTTCCACTCCAGAAACTGAAAGTCGTGATAGATATGATAAGTTAGTTATCGCATGTGGATCAACCTCCTCGACCCACGGAGTCCCTGGCCTCGAAAACTGCCTTCATCTAAAAACCATTGGAGATGCCCAAGCAATCCGAAGACGACTATTAGGCATCACTCACCTTTCCTTAACATTGTCCTTTTAACTAACAGTCTTTTCAGATAATTTTGAAATGGCATCCTTGCCAACAACGTCCGCCGAAGAAAGAGCTCGGTTACTCAGTTTTGTGGTGTGTGGCGGTGGCCCAACGGTGCGCGGTGATATATATGCGCCAGAAAGACATCCCTTATCTTTTTGTAGGGAGTAGAGACTGCCGCAGTGCGTCATCCTGGCTGATAAATGCTTCATTATTGGAAGGATTCTCATAAGAATTCAGGAAATTTATGACCTTTGCCAGGAAGATATCATTAAATACGTCGGTACTTTGTTCTGGCAGCTCCTTCATTTTGTCCTGACTTTTGTATAGTTCCCGAAACTGGTGCGGGAAAAAGTCACTATTCACGTTGTTCAGGCTCTGGGTCATATTCTTAACACGGTAAGCAATGTTATCCTTGACATGATATCTTGTTCCCTAATAAGGATCGTCTATCAGTACTCCGAAGGCATTTCTAAATACGCTGAGGTATATATAATAAATCTATCAATACCCCTCTTAAACTCTGCACAGGATAAGTTCAACCGAGATGGCGTAAATCTTATCACGAATGCACGGTAACTTTTTTCTCGATGTAGGTCTATTTGAACAGTCAATAACAGGTACAACTTGAATAGGGTCAATGCTGTTTACCCAGATAAAGTCATCTATTCATTCAAAGACCCTGAAACCGGTGTAGCAGTCGAACACGAGATACCGACAAAATTTGTCCTATGGTCTACTGGCATTGCAATGAATCCATTTACACAGCGTGTATCGGACCTCCTTCCTAATCAAGTGCATCGTAAGGTTAGTCAACATGAAGACCCAACACATTCAATACAGTCTGGATGCCAACGAGACGTTTACAGGCCATAGAAGTAGACTCCCATCTCCGCGTAGTCGGTGCACCGTTAGGAACCGTCTACGCCATAGGAGATTGTGCAACTGCAAGTTTACCATCATTTTTTCATTCCCTTTTTTTAACAATTGATGATACAGATTGAAACAAACATTGTCGGCCACCTCTTAGAGTTAGTAGAAACTTCAGACAAGAACCACGATGGCAGGATAGATTATCTAGAATGGGAATCTATGGGTGAGTGCTGTCTGTGGTATGCCTTCCGGGTTTGTGAGTAACCTTCACTGGTAGTCGAACACATCAAAAAAGTGTTTCCAAGCGCCAAGGAACATATTGCCCAGGTCAATTTTGTTTGTTTCATGTCTCAAACAGGCTTCATCTCATTGCGATATGAACAAGGCCCGAGAACTATTCGTTCAGTATGATTTTGACAAAGACAGCGTTTTAGGTCTCAACGAACTTGCCGAACTTCTGCAACATATTGGCAACAAACTCACATCACTTCCTCCTGTATGTTTCTCACTCTACTATTTCATTGCATGCTCATTTTAGTTCTGTATTGTCAGACTGCCCAAGTGGCTTCGCAAGAGGGAAAATATCTTGGTAGAAAACTGTCAAAACTAGCAAAGCAAGAGTCAATTCTTGTTCAAAACGGAATTACTGCTACGGACGAAGCCGTGTCCAATCCATTCGAGTACAAGCATCTCGGGAGCTTAGCTTACATCGGGAACGCGGCTGTGTTTGATCTAGGCCAGAATTATTCATTTATGGGAGGGCTAGTGGGTCTCAAACAATTGTTGGCGTCCTTGCTTCCCCCATGACAATATCATTTCAATAGCTTGCTATGTATGCATGGCGCAGCGTATATTGGAGCGAACAGGTCTCCTCCCGGACTCGAGCATTGCTGATGATTGACTGGATTATCAGGTATGCATACTTCTGTGTTGTCTGAACCAAAAATTTGATGAGCTTTATATAAGGGGCATCTGGGGTCGCGACCTTTCGAGACTATAGTAACTAGATAAAAATCTACGTTTATACCTATCAGAGGAAAACATCTCACGAGGTAGATTATATAGAACAGGAACTAACGACGCTATTATTATATGATCTGTTCATTGTTCTTGCCACTCCAGGGAACCTATGAGAGCGATGCGACCTTGCAATGAACCTGGACCCGGAGACAGAACGGTCATTTGCCTGGCAGTAGTATCTATTGACATGCTATGTATCTGGTGAGTATTAAAGTCATAGTGACAAGTGAATGGGCCGTACACAATTAAAAATCCTGCGACATCACTCTCAAGCAAAGCTGTGTCATCAACTGGTCCCCCTTCGATTGGCATAAGAAGGGCAAGAACACCATTCAGTAAACCCGAGCCACTCTGTGCAGGATCGACGATGACGGGTTGCATTTCAGACACAACCCGGGATGCGCCAATTGGGAGCGCAGATGAGGGTGCCATAGCCTCTGGAACATAATATCAGATTGTAATTGGTCTTCGTCACCAACCAGATAAAAGTATCACTATCACCTTCGCCTATCCGGTAGATTGTCAGGTCGCTAAACTCGATAACTAGTGAGTGTGGCGAAAGGGAGAGTCCTCCTAGCGCTTCTCCGCCAAGGGTAGTTGTCGATACACCTGGCGGTAAAGGGAGTGATTGGCCATACAAGTAGGAATGTAATTGTAAACTGTGCACTCGCGCTCGATATGCATAGTCCAAATCGACGACCTGATAGTCACGATTAACATTTGGTACACCATGAAACCGCTGACACTGACACCACCAGACTTTGGTATTTTTACCACAGCTAACGATGCTCCAAACTCACGACGCATCTCAACGTTGAGCTTTTCATGTCCGATGACAACTATTACGTTAACTAAGGGAGGGTGATTGAGATTAAAAACGAGCAAAAAATGAGTATCTGACTTTGAAAAAGGTCAACACATGATTTGATGAAGGCATATTTCTCCCCAGATTTGCCATTCAGTGGTGTCGCATAGCTTGCGGGTGTGTCAACGATTAAACCAGAAACGGAGCCTAAACGAATTGTTAACAACTATAATGATTTTACCGCACACGACCAAGAACCTGCTACATCATTCTGTAGGCGTGCATTGACTTGTCTCGCAAGAGTCTGAATAAGTCTGTCCATCAACTTGGGATTCCGTCTGATCTCTACATGTCCAAACCAATAAACGAGGGGAAGAAGCGCAGAAGATGTCAGAGCTGTAGGGGCAGAAGTGGCCGAAGAGCCCAAAGGACTTCCTGGAGACGAGGTCGGAATGGGCATATTAACCGGACAAGCGGAAATAGTTCCTGGGACTGTCCATCCCCCCTGGGCAGTACTTATATGAGCCGTTGTGGCTAAAGACAATGATGAACTATACTTCTCCCGGATCCAAATTGACAAGTATGGGTGACCAACCCTGACCTGCACGGACGGCATAGTTCGCAATGATCTTGGAGGTTGTTGTTTTTCCAGAATTTTCAGGTCCAATTACGAGGACCCGTGGTGGGTGTTTTTCGGTGTCTACAGAGCTGGAAGGTTCTGGAGAACCGCGCCGTCTACGTCTAGCTCGAACTCTCATCTGCTCAAAGGCCAAGTGTAGGTTTGCATAAGGCATCATTGGTGTTTCTTCTGATACATATTCCGTTGACGGCCTCCCTATGACGTGCAAGCAAACGCGATTGGTCTTCGGGGTGCAATGATATAAGACTAGGATAGACGTATCTCAAGAGTACAGCCTTGCCATGTGAAGATTGCGGCCTTGCATTCTGAACCAAACAAGAATGTCTTGCCTACTGCGAGCTCAGCGCCGAAAACTTCTGCTGGGCCAGAAACAAGCTTAGAGGCTGTCAGTCATGTGCTTTTATATTTGGACGTGTGCTCCTCAGACTTGCCACCGACCTTGATTGCAAGAGACGTGTCTGGGTCGAGCTCAAATCGATACTCTGTTCCAGGGTCAAGCGTCCATTGCTTGACATCCTCTGGACCTTGCACATTGGGATCCATCACCCAAGACTCTTTCGAGCAAGACGTAATGAGATTGTGGCCCTCCGCCAAAATTCGACATATAATTTCCCACGCTAAAATCAAACAAAATGTACGTGTGACGTCACAAGCGACCGAAAGACTTCTGGAGATCATTCAAGAAACTGATGGCTTTCTATTCATATGTACACTAGGTTTTGTTGGACATTCTCTGCAGTGTCTTGTATGTGGCCTGCATATGTAGTACTGTAAATGAGAGACTACCGTAGAGTCT
Source organism: Gomphus bonarii (assembly GCA_003316585.1). NCBI lineage: Eukaryota > Fungi > Basidiomycota > Agaricomycetes > Gomphales > Gomphaceae > Gomphus > Gomphus bonarii. The sequence goes on from QFEC01007480.1 coordinate 21,681, forward strand.
AACCTCGTAAGCTAAATCAAAAACACGGATTTTTTCTGTTTATGGGGATAGGAAATAATCCGCCATGGCCCTGATTTTCTAGCATGCCTTACCCATGATCCGAGTTACCGTAACTTTCAACACACTTTTCGTTATGAAAGTAGGTGTTGCTATTTTATGTAAACTGGCGGGGGTTTCATGAATAGCAATAATGTTCGTATTGTTCCACCAGGGCAGGCGTTCGAATCTGAAATTTATAACCTCAGGTGACGTTGATCGAGCGGCAAAAATATTTTTAACCACTTCAGCATCAGCAAAAAACTGGTTCGCCAAGTATTACAAGGTATACAGGAAGCCGGGCTGGTCCTCAATTGGTCTACCTCCTTGGCGAACTTGGCGGTTACGGTAGTAAAAGTATACGGAGTTCAATCCTACCAGCACGATGATCAACGCTTGGAAAGCGATTGTTATGGTGATTCCAAGTCTGTATTTAGGAGAGTCTTGTTGACGATACGCTGCCGGAAAGGGGACCGGAGAGCCGACGTTAGACGGAGTGAATGTTCTATAAACAACAACTCGCCTAGTGATGCGACGATACCACCTGTTCAATATAGGTCCATTAGCATCTGAGGCGATTACCATAAGTACCATAAAAAAGTATCGTACCGATGCCTCCGAATGCGATCTGGAAAGCGCTGGCGAATGCACGCTTACTTTGTCGTCTGATGTTATTAGATTGCTATGAAATGTTTAGCATACTCTGGCATGGAAATGAAAACTGAGTTTGAACATACGTATGCAAGAAGGGCAGGAATATTCCCCTGCGCTCCAGCGAGGCCAATAAAGCAACCCGCAAATCGAACCTGTAAACATCAAGTCAGATACATGGATGTTCGAAATAAATACTCCCCCTCACCGAGTTGTTGGGGTGGAACCCCGTCATGGAAAGTCCCGTGATTGCCATAAGAGCTTGCAACACGATCTTCGATCGGTTGATAAGCCTTTGAAAAGACATGATATCCAACACTTACGATAGTGCCCCTCGTCCTATATTGATCTGCAAATCTGCTCAAGGCCAACGCAAAGATGCAGGCACTGACACCTGTTGGGGCAATCTTAGCATAAGAATTAGCTGACAGACCCCCTGAAAGTGATTTAACTACAACGTACAAGCAGCTGCGCATTTTTAACTGAGAACCCGAGGCCAATCAGAATGATGGGCGTGAAATACCCATATGCCTGTGAAATAAATATTGTTCAGAATTGCGGAGAGTATTTGGAATCAAACGAACATATGTAGCACTGATAGACATAATTAGCGAGTCAAAAGAGATGCATTGGATATATAACTCACGTTGTCGTGCAAAGGTATGCTAACCCGAAACCTGTAGGGGCGTGAGTCGTCGGGAAAGGAAGTAATGGATCTATGTACCCACTCCATAGCTTGAGATCACAGGCATACTGCAAGGCTTTGTCGAATGTCAACTTGTCGTGAACGGTATCACCTCTATCTTGCTCTACTCTCTCCTTGATCAATGCAGTCTCCTCGCTCGTAAGGAATTGATTCTTGTCCGGAAAGTCGACAATAACTAGTTTGAACCGTCAAGGAGACTAGGAGACCTATAATTATGCAACATACTAAAGTAACCAACCATGCTCATCGCGCATGTGATTATGCCCTCGATGATCTGCACGACATATGGTCATTCAGTTGAACCCCTTGGACTGGGTGAGATATGATGTACCAAAATCCAACGCCAGCCGCTCAGATGATCGGCCTTTATTGTGCTTAACCCATAAGCTATGATGCTCGAAAAGGAACCTGCAACCACAGATCTATGTCGAAGTCAGATTTGAAGAAAGCTGAAGGAAAAGATGGCTTTAACATGAAATAAAACGAGGCCATCCGGACTTGAACCTCAGCTCGGGTATACCAACAGGAGATGAGCCAGATGCAGGCGGGGAAAAATCCAGCCTAAAAATACATTAGATATTCAATTAAGATTGGATTCGACCTAATTTTTAGACAGACCTCTAAGATACCGAGTAGGCCTCGCAAGGCCGCCATCTGATTCCAGGTCTTGACAAAGCCCATAGCAATCATAATCGAACCCCATAGGCTGAGTACGTTCAGCTGGCATCGTAACCATAGCGCAAACGCTCACACTCCGATTGTGCCCAGAAAGACTGAGGCACCGACCCGACGAAAAACGATATTCGAGGGAAATTCTGTCAAGCCAGTCAACCACTCGCTGACAAGCTGTTGTATTCAGGGAACATACCGAGAATAATGTAGGGGATGAAGAAAACCAGAGTGGCAATTGAATAGTGATTCCCAACGGCAAGCCCCTTCAAATTCATTCATCAAGTACTGTCAAACCAACGCTCAAGATTGATCTGAGTCCTTACGATCTCTTTGTCGGCTCCAGATATTCGGGCATTTGAGAGATTGTTCCGGTCGATTAGACTAACACAAACAAGATTTGAGCTTCAATCAAAAGTGCGCAGGAGTGCATTCCACCTGAAAGCATATATGCTACCTAGAATAGGCAACAGTCTTATGTCTACCTTCCGTCTTCACTGAGATTAATTATAGTTGCTTGGAAATAAGTAGAAAAAAAACTTACTTCGTCCTGGTCACTAGTTCCTGATCAAAAGCATCAAAAACTAAGGAACCTTTCTCTTGGCTGTCCAAGTTCGACTTCTCGACAGGCGACGATGTCTCCGTACGCGTCGAGCCCGGCATGCTGCTGTCAGAGCGAGTAGAGCAGACCACGGCTATCAAGGACCAGACCACAAGGTTTTTAGCTAGTCTCTCCTCGGCATTGGCATTAGCACTTGATCCGCTCGAGTCTTACTGATTAATCGCCCAGGACTCTTAAGCTCCAAATATGTTATGGTCAAATGGGGTTGCTTACCAGCCAGCCGCCACTTAGGTACAATTTGTCATACGAAACCCACGCAATCTTTTGCCCCAACTTTGTGTCAAGGCCCCCTGAACGCGCCAAGGAAAGCCAAAAAATCGTCCTGGTGACTTCCCTTTGCACTGTATGCAAGTAAGTCAGGTCAACTACCAACTAACCTGACTGCATATCCTAACGAGGGAATACCTCCATCTATTCAACCCTGGATCAACGGGGAGCCATAACACGTATATGCAGGTCCGTAGTAGACTTCTGACTAAGCTTTACCTCCCGGATTCTTCCGTTAATTTACCAGATTTATGCTACTCCGACTCTGACTCTAAGTTCTATGGAGATGGTATACTGTTCTACACATGCCAATCAAGTCTCTCCGCCCATTTTCCGGGCAACAGCTCAAAAATCTCTTCAACATCCTTGTCTCCCCGACCGGATAGGCACTAGTTTCATTTAGTCAAGCCTTAGCCTACAACATATAAGACTCACCATGACCACATCGGCCTCTTTTGGAAGGCTGCGAGCTACCTCTACTGCTCCCCACACGGCATGAGAAGATTCCAAGGCTGGAATGATGCCCTCTAATTGGGTGCATAGTCTGAATCCACGCAGCGCATCTTCATCAGTAGCAACAATGTATTCTGCTCTTCCAGAGTCTTTTAGCCAAGCATGCTCTGGACCAACCCCAGGATAGTCAAGACCTGCACTGATCGAGTGCGTTTCAATGATCTGGCCGGTGGGTGATTGGAGCAGGTACGTGCGCACTCCATGCAGAACGCCAGGGTGACCGAGGGAAAGAGTCGCACTGTGGCGGTTAGTATGAACACCTGAAAAATTCAAATCTTATGCAAGCCCAAAAGAGTCGCGACAAAATTACTGACCGTCACCACCGGCCTCAACACCAACCAAACGAACAGAATCGCTAATGAAATCATAAAATGTTCCTATAGCATTGCTCCCGCCTCCCACACAGGCAACAACAGCATCGGGGAGTTTCCCGCGGACGTCAGAGAGCTGAGCCTTAATCTCACGACCGATCACCCGCTGAAAGTCTCGGACAATGGTAGGGAAAGGATGAGGGCCGATTGCCGACCCAACTAGGTAGTGTGTAGAAGATAGGTTGGTCACCCAATCTCGCATTGCCTCATTAATGGCGTCCTTAAGCGTGTTTGAGCCGGATGTAACTGGAACCACCTATAAATCGAAGGTGAGGGTCGTGCTAGAAAAACAGATCAACAATGCAGACTTTTCCACCCAACATTTTGATCCTGAACACATTGAGAGCTTGACGACGGACGTCCTCAGCACCCATGTAAATCACGCATTCTAGTCCAAAGCGTGCACACACAGTCGCTGTAGCAACGCCGTGCTGGCCTGCACCAGTCTCAGCAATTATCCTTTTTTTACCCAGACGTTTTGCGAGAAGAATCTGAGACTATGTTAAAGTCGAATGACAATACTTTAATATCTATCACCTGTCCAATTGCATTGTTGATCTTGTGAGATCCGGTATGGTTCCTGTTACGAGTCAAACGACTGTTATGATACTGAGAGGGAGTACGAACAAGTCTTCCCGCTTGAACCAAATCTTTGCGCCACCCACGTGTTCGGTCAACCTCTCAGCGAGGTAGAGTTTTGAAGGGCGGTTCATGTACCCGTAGAAACTTTCGAATTCTTTCCAAAATCCCGGGTCCGCGGATGCCAACTTGTGGGCTTCCTCTAATTCAACGAGACAATCTACTAGAGCTTCCGGGACATACTGTCCACCGAACGGACCAAAGCGAGCGGGCAGAGAGGACGACTGTGGAAGAACTTGAGAAGTCTCAGAAATCAGCGGCCTGGCAAATTCAGCGATATTTAGAGCGCCGTTCACTTCTTTATTTTGAACAGGTAACTGTGAGACTCTCCCACTAAGTTCTTCGCAGTATTGCCGTACTTTTTCTGCCACTTGACCCTTGGGCGCGGTCTTGATGACTTGGACAATCCGGCTCCCAATAACAACACCATCGGCACCTGCATCTGCCACATATTGAAAGTGGTCTCGGTTCGAAACACCGAAGCCAACAGCTAAGTAGGCTGAGCTGTGGTCACGAACTCGAGAAATGATGGCAGGGAGTTCGTTGTTGATCTTTTCTTTTTCAGAAGAACCGGTAGTACCCATCTACACTGAACTTTTCAGTGACTATCTGGAAAACAGAAATACAACTACCTTGGAAACAATATAAATGAAAGAATCGGCAATAGATGCCAGAAACTTTATTCTAGGAAGTGATGTTGATGGAGCAATTAATGGGATATATGATAATCTGCAAAGAAGTTGACTGCGAATACACGAGTAAAGAAGAATCCTTTCATTTACCCGTGAGCAGTGCATAGCTCTCTGAAGCGGATAGCTTCCTCGGGAGGCAGGTCTACCATGATGAACCCGTTTGCACCGGCTTTTTTTGCATCGTTTACAGCATTTTCTTCACCATAAGCTAATATGGGATTATAGTAGCCTATAATAGTATAAGTCATGGTCTTGAAAGGCAACAGGATCCACCGTACCCATTAATAACACAGGTGTCGTAAGGCCTTTCTGACGCGCAGCTATTAATTGAGAAAGACATGTAGAATAATCAACGTTGTTTTTAAGGGCTACCTATACGACCTGTAAACGTCGTGTCTGTCCATCCTACAGAAGCGTGGACATACGGCGTTGGACTCCTGGATGGCCGGTCCGTCGGCAATGGGGTCACTGAATGGCATCCCGAGTTCAATGACATCTGCGCCACCGTCCTGCATGGCCAACATAATAGGCACTGTAGCATCGACGGTAGGGAAACCTGCCGTAACAAATGTCACAAATGTGGGGGCACCCTGAAGGCAAAGGACAAGGAATAAGCAGAAATAAAATGATCATACCGCACAAATACCTCTGCTTTCCTTGCAATGAAAACACTCTTTAGCACTTCAGTCATGGTTGAGATCCAGCGACTCTAGGAAGACGCCACAAATTTCTGGCGCTTGTTATGGCCTTGGCGCTTGTTTCTAACCGAGTGCGTGCTCACCTTGGTGGCGTACGTTTGCGATATTGGGCCTTGGCTGATTTTTTGTATATGCAAACAAAATCAACAGTTTTAAGTCACAGGTAGCAGACATCAACAATCTCTTGGCCTGTTTCTCTTGTTACCTTTGTCAAGATCATCAGGATGATGCATACAGCCAACGAATCCCGGGTCCTGGTTATATACTGTGGTGGGACTATAGGCATGCTTAAATCGGATAATCAGGGTTATGTCCCAGAGCCTTTCTATCTCACAGAAACCCTTCGTGCACAATCTCGGTTCCATGACCCACACGAAGATTCATTATTTTCACATTCGAGCACCGTGGAAGGCTTCAGAGACTGGAGCAAAAGTGGAAGCTCAACCCCGCTTCATATACCACTTTCAAGTTCCAAGACTTCGCTTGCAGGGTTTCCTCCAGCACATACTCTTCTTGTCCGATCTTCTCGTCCGATCACGTTACCCCCAAGTTTCTCTGACTTGGCAGTTTCTTCGTCGTATACAAAGATATCAGATGATTGTTATGAGGCTCGTCTCCCTAGTCTGATCACCCCTGCTGGAAATGGACCGAGGATCCGATATGCAGTACTTGAGGTAACATCCAACTTATCCATTCAAAAGTTGTTCCGAGGTTTACAATCTGTACTCAGTGGAGTCCTCTTCTTGACAGCAGCAATTTGGACCCCTCTGACTGGGTCAGGATTGCCACTGAGATCGAACTCAACTATACTTTTGATGCGTTTGTGATACTTCATGGCACAGGTCTAAGTCAGTGTTATATTGGTATCCAGATATTGACTTCCGTGCTTCAGATACGATGGCTTATACCTCTAGTGCTCTCAGCTTCCTTCTTGAAGACCTTGGAAAGACGGTGGTATTTTTAATCTGCTTGTTGATTGGCGGAACAGGGATGACATTGTGTGAATTTACCAGATTCTTACGGGAGCTCAGATTCCGTTATCACAACTGAGAAATGATGCTGTAGACAACCTCCAGGGCGCGTTATGCATTGCTGGTCAATATATTATTCCAGGTGAGAGACTTCTACCTCCTTATTCTGCATTTTGAGCTGATGCCGACTAGAGTGCTGTGTATTTTTTAATCATGTGCTCTATCGAGGGAATCGTGTGTCAAAAATTTCTTTATTTGACTTCAAGGCATTCGATAGTCCCAATTTTCCGCCACTTGTCAATGGTATGAAGTTCTCCTAACATGAGGTAATTCTCACTCCCTCTATATTCAGTTGGAATCGATATTGTGGTCAACTGGAATGAAGTTTTGCGGCAGCATAGCTCAAGGAAGTTTCGTGCACACAAACGTATGTTCTTTCACGATCAAACCCATAACATGTATCGGAATCTCTCGTTTGAATGCCAATTCTTTCTTAGATATGTGCACTAATGTTGGCAAGTTTTAGCACAACTTTTCATTCTGGTAGACTTACCACAATCCAGCAACCCTAAGATTATTTCCTGGGATAACGGCACTGGCTGTTCGGGCATTCTTGGCTCCTCCTATGCAAGGCGCTGTCTTGGAGACTTTTGGACCGGGAAATGCCCCCAACCGGCGTGACCTCTTGGATGTTTTGGAAGAAGCTTGCTCAAGAGGCGTTGTCATAGTGGCCATCTCTCAGTGTGCCAAGGGGAGTGTTTCAGATGTGTACGAGACAGGCAGAGCTTTACTCGAAACGGGGGTTGTCCCAGGAGGCGATATGACTCCAGAAGTGATGACATCTTATGATTTCCCATCATGCCACTGAAAGTTTCTTCCAGTGCGCTCTGACAAAGCTAGGCTATTTACTCACTAAACCCGAGTTGACTCTAGATCAAGTCGGTGCTCTTCTACGAACACCACTTAGAGGGGAACTCACTTTGTCGACACCATTGATGGAAAGCCAGGCATCTGTAGACGAAAGTCTGGAGCATGTCCAGGATGTACTGTCACATATCATTCGTATTTCCTCATCTAGAACAAATCCCTCGAGGTCTATTGCAGGTTCTGAAGATGGAACTACCGCCGTTGCTCCTTGGTCATGGACAAATGCAGAAACTCTCAATACGGAGTCTGCACTGCTTTCCCTGTTAATTCCTCTCGCAGCTGCACGAAACGATTTAGAGGCGTTATCTTGGTGTATCAATTCTACTGTGTATGAAGACGGTGCTTTTCAAGGGACGGAAGCCCGCCGTGCAGCCGCAGGTGTTGTCAACTGTCTAGACGCCGCTTCTGGACGGTCTCCACTTCATATTGCTGCTCTTAACGGTCACATCGAGGCTGTGGTATTGTTGCTTAATGCGGGAGCGTCAGTACATGTGAGAGATTCTTTAGATCATACGGCTCTGTACTATGTAAGTAATCTCGGTTTTATCTATAACATGTTGTCTAAATTTTTTTTTTCTTTTGGAAGGCGGCAAGACAAGGGCACGATGTGATTGTGGATAAACTAGTGGAGACGGGCGCTCTTTTAGGAGGCTCAGATATCATTGGAGGTTTCGTTTCCCTTGCGGTAGCTAACTCCATTTCTCAATCAAGTTTAGATACATGGGCTAAGGCGGGGGCAAACATCGATAGCAAAGTCGCTTGAATTAATGAGGAGAAAGATCTCCAGCTGTAGCAAACCACGTAATCAAAGCAAGACTATACTAATTGCAATCAACACGAAATAGATATATACGCTAATCAACGTTCTTCAACTTCCATTTGGGATGTATCACTCTGATTATCTTCAATTTCACCTTCCAAATATGATGTCAGAGTTTTTGTGAACACATTCATCTGCGCTTTCTGGAAAGTGAAAGGGCTGGCCAAGAAGGCCAATTGGGTAACAAATTCCCTTGGCTCTTGCTCCAAAAACTGAGGGGTATAAATGACCTTCTCAACGATGCGCCCATTTCGTTGGGTACTTGAAGGGGTGCCCCCTTCAACAGCCTCTTGCTCTTGAAAGAACTTCAAGGTAAAATTGAGACCTACCAGAATTTTGTATTAGCACATACAAATTATTGAATGTCACACGTACTCTTATTGTTACTCGTTTGAACACAGGTGTAAACTGCGTCATCCTCCTTATACTGTCCAGGTTCGTGTCTCACATTCGTAACCAAAATATTAGTCAACTCCTCGTACAAACGAATAACCAACGCATGCTTAGGTTCGGCTGATTTGGAGTTATGCTTTGAACTGGAGGGAGGATTTCGAGATGTCAATGCCTTAGTATTTTCAATTTCGGTTTTCAGGTCTGCACGTAGAAGTTTAACTGTCGAGAAAGAAGCAAACGAAATGAGAGTGGTCAAAGGGGAGGCAAAAAAATTTCAATACTTGATTCGTCTAACTCTTTGATGTGAACATCTCTTTCATCGATTATCTTGTCCTTTTCCTTGATGATTTTCTTCAATTTGCTCACTTCGCGCTGAACATCTTGCTTTTCCTCATCGGCTGTTTCACGCGTCAAAAAATGCAGAGATGTGCCACCGCCGGACCTCGACAGAGTATCAACACGATTTAGAGTTTTCTGCAATTCTTGAATGGTATCCTCCTGGGCTACTCTACATATGAGATTGGCTCAATGAAATAAATCAGTTAGCATGCCTTTTAGTCGAGCCTCATACTGAGCTTTTTGGTCAACCAGCAATTTTTCCTCCTCTTGACGCAGTCGAAACATTTCGTTGAGTTGGACCGACAGACTATCACGTTGTTTTACGACCTACCTTCCGACGATGTTACTTACAACTTGTATACAGACTTGGGGGTACCACTTACGTCGCCGAGTTTCTTTTGTTCCCTCGTCAATCGCGCGTGCAATCGCTCATAATTCCTTTCCTTCTCATCACCAGCCACGGTTGTACCCAACCGTAATAATCCTACATCAGCATCTGTTTCATCTGCAGTTTCCCCGTCACCACCTGCTTTGCTTCGTTGTGATGGAGGTCCAGTAGAGGCCTTTCCCTTGCCCTTCGAGCTGCCGGACCGCCCATTTGCAGCGGATCTAGTTGCAGCTCTTCCTCGCCTTGCAACGGTAGATCGGCTCCCTTCCTCTTCATCTGATGATATTTGAATAGGTTCGACTGGACTTGATCTCTTTCCTACATTGTTATGGGATGCAGCGGTACGGCGTTTACTGGATGGTCCAACTCCAAGATTAGACGCGGTTCGTGCATTCTTCTCGGATGATTGTGGATAAGAAGCTGAATATTAAATCTATGAGTTCCATCCTAAGATCCAAAGGATGTACGCGATAGACGTCAAACACATACCAAACTCGTCACTAGAGGAAGCCATTTTGAAAACCAAACCTTACATGATTTTCGACTCCGCTGTCTTCTTTCGGTTGGTCACAATTTTGGTTTATTAGCTGTTAGATATGGCATATTATATATAAATCATACCCTATATCTAGTAAAGGTTGAATCCTTGGACATATCCTGCATATATGCAACCTTGCCCCCTCTGCAATCACTGGAGTTGATAGTGACCCTCTCAATACTCAATGTAATCATATAATAGACTATGCTGAGAAATTTACAGCTTCTATGAAAGTAATTGGCTCTATGAGCCAGCTACTTATATGAATTTTGGCATTTGTGGTTATTAGAGGTAATGTTATAATTACACTACAAGTTCTTTGGTCATGTGACACATCACCATGCCTTGCTCTATATTTTGGAACCTGAGAAACAGAGACAAAACTTTGTTATCAACAAAGTCAAGTCAAGTTCTCAGACTTTATTCAATAGAACAATAGAAGAGACCTGCATGGGCTATTTTAATGGAGAACCCAATTAAGAAATTATACCCCAGAGAATCAAGTAACCAGTTATTGCAAGAGTATTACAATAAAGATTAGTATGACCTCAAGTAGCTGTGCAAATGTTTCTACTGCAATTGAACTAGGTCTTTGTTCAAAGCGAATATTCAATGGGGGTTTTGTCAGTACTTGATAACTACTCATAGAAATAATAGTCTAAGGATTTAGACTATTAGTTCTACTCTAGTTTGTATTCCACTTTATCTAATGTTTTTCTGGTTTAGTTCTTATTCTAATTTTTTTGTATTTAGATTTAAGACTAGCTTGCCACCTCAGTAGTAAGCTAAGATTTGCTCTTCAGAACAAACCTAATCAACAGGTCTTTGGACCTATTACCTAAGTGAGACTTCAGTCAACATGTCAGGGTTTGTCTTGTTTCTTCTTGTTTATACTACATCTTCTGGTTACATAATAGGCACCAGAGTAGTATAGAGTTGTGACTGGTGTGATAGTTACCCTCAGCTTGACCTCTGAGAATTACTGCTACACCAGGTGGATTAGCTTCAATCAGCTCATAATTATCCAAGTATCTTGTAATTGTGAACTTGTCATAGCATCACCCTCACACAACACTTATGAGAGTGATTAGCTACACTTGCTTGATCCTGCAGATTGATGGGTGATAAAAAGTTATTTTATTACTGCAAAACCAGGCTTTATTTATACTAATTTTGAGCTGATTATATAATTAACTAATTAGGAAGGCTTCCAGCAATTAATGGATATTTATGGAAGGTGATGGAATATGCTGGAAGCCTGTAGAAGTGTGAGGGTACTATGACAAGGCCACATCTGCAAGATATTTCAAGAATTATGAGCTGATTGAGACTAATCCACCTGGTATAGTGGTATTCCTCAGAGATCAAGCTGAGGGGTAACTATCACACCAGTCACAACCCTATGCCCTACTCTGGTGCTTATTACATAACCAGAAGATGCAGAGTATGGAAATGTAAACAAGAAGAAACCAGTCAAACCCTGACATCACCTCCCTCTCAATGCATGGCATCTCAATGTGGGTCTTGGAGGATAGTCTCAATGGAACCTGTCAAAGTACAATCTGACTAAACCTTGGTTCATTCAGTTGGGCCAAATGAGAGCCTGTATGTTGATAATTGCTTAAATACCTAGCATACATTTGGTTCTTGTAAGGGCAACCCCTGTAGCATTCACTGTGGTTACCAAAGTCACATGACCAAAGCTAGCAAGGGGACACATGCCATGATTGATTCAAAGGCCATTGATTGAATCCTTTGAGGTGCCCCTGGGTATGAGTGGTAGAACTCCTGTACCTTTGCTGGTGCTGCCATGTCCTCCTCTGCTACCCAGGTGTTCTCCTCATATCCATACCCCTCTCACTTCACTAGGAAGTAGAGTTGACCCCTCATCAGTCGACTGTCCAACACCCTCTCTTCCACATAGTGCTCCTCTCCATCTACCAGTTCAGGTGGCAGGGGTAGCTCGGCCCTTTGGCTGGGTATTGGGTCTTTGGTGGCTGGGAGCAATTTGACTATATTGAAGACTGGATGAAGCCAGGACATGGATGGGGGGAGTTGGAGCTTGTATGAGTGTTTCCCTACTTGGCCTTGGATGATGTATGGCCTGAGGTAGTGATGACCAAGTTTTTGGGAGGGTTGGGTCGTGTGTATATCTGATCTGTCAAGGAAGACTCGGTCACCTATGTGATACTCAGGGGTGGGGACGTAGCATTGGTTGTAGTACCAAGCCATTGTGAGGGCGACGCTATTGACAAAGTCACAAGCTTCTTCCAATGACTTCTCCATCCTGTCTTTGAACTCATTTACAGCCTCAGTTCAGGACTTGGGTTCCTGGGGCTTGAAGCCCATGTGTGGGTGTCTCCCAGTGTCCAACATGAACGGGGTTTGCTAGGTGGCCAAGTGTACATGATTGTTGTATTGGAACTCAGCCAGTGGTAGGAGATCATCCCAGTCATCCTGTCATTTGTTGATGAATAAACAAAGGTACTGTTAGAGCTCTTGGTTGACACACTTTGTTTGGCTGTCTGCTTGGGGGTGATATGCAGCTGTGGCTGCAAGTTTTATTCCAAGGAGCCAATAGAGCTCACAAGTGAATTTGGCAATGAACTGTGGACCTTGGTTGGATACAACTTGCTTTGGGAGCCCATGCAATTTCCACACATGTGCAAGGTAGA
>QFEC01007499.1:188-10742 GCA_003316585.1 Gomphus bonarii
TGTATGTGCTTGCTACTATACAGTCCACAATCTCTCCAATAGACAATAACATCCACCCAATTGCTTTCCATTCTCAGACCTTCACTCCTCCAGAGTTAAACTATGATGTTCACAACAAGTAACTGCTCATGATTTTCAAAGCATTCAAATGCTGGTGCTACTAGCTTGAAGGCTCCTCCAAACTAATCAATATTGTCACTGAGCACAAAAACCTGGAATATTTTTCCACAACCAAACTCCTCACTCAATGTCAAGTCTGATGGTCAGAATACCTTTCTCAATTCAACCTAATCATCTGTTTTCATCCTGGCACCAAACTTGATCTGTCCAAGATAGCCTCAGAGCATGTTCCCAAATGAAGGTTTGACTCTGCTTGGGTACTTCATTTAAATTCAGAATAGTTTGTAGGGCTCATGTATATATGGAATGAGTAATGAAAAAAATTGTAATAATTTTTTGGAACTCAATGCTACTAATTTACAGACACATTATATACTAGATTAGGATTTCAAATAGTCAGGATGATTTCAAATCAAAAGAACAAAGGGGTTTCCAGAACAGAAAGGTGAAGTGAAACATGGATGAGTAAGAATAAGGTTAAAGTGAGGTGTGTTACAAAGATTGTTGCATGAGGCAAAAGAAATTACTAAATAGGGAAAGAGTATTGTGAGCAGAGAAATTATTGAATAAAAGAAATGATGGAAGCAAGGTCTAGACTTTTGATTCAAAATGTCCAGAGATTGGGTAATCATGCTTGTCTTGTACTTGGAGTCAAAGGACACCAACATCAAAGATGTTGATATGTTTGTCCAAGAGGAGTCCTTTGGGGTCTGCAGACCAGTGTTTGGTGGGATTGTCAAGTTGACTGGAGGCAATGGAATCAGATTGATGAGATTGTCTGATGTCAGAGTGTAACTTGTTGATGTCCATGACCATTGCTGCTTGGAGAACTGGGTAACACAAGGACATTGTGTGGAGTGAGGAGGTGAGTTATTTGGTGGTGAAAATTGGACATAAGTTGTGCAGATTGATGGTTGCATAGTTGATTCCTCCCCTCCCTCTTTAGGGTAGATATCTCTTTGTCTTGTCAGAGCATTACAGTTCATTCCAGACATTTCAAAATATTATGACATTTTATATGAAGATTCTTATGTATCTGTACATGAGCTTCTATTACTTATACCCATGACATACAACTTTCTACATAATTTCCTCTCACTATTTTACCATATATACTCTCTACCCATCATGTGTACATGTTAAATTTGTCTCCTCACCCTATAGTTCAGTAGTATATAAGGACAGAAATTATTACAAAATAAATCAGCTATGAAAAAGGCCACACTTCAAGTTTATAAATGTTTTCTGATATATATTGTTGTTGTTTGCATGTGACTGTAAGGGAAACCCCTGTTGCACTTACGGAATGTTGCACAGTGCTAGCAAGGGGGAAATCCTAAGTTAGATATCATCCTATGTACAATAAGGGAGTCTCACCTAGCAAGGGGGAAATCCTAAGAGGAAAGCTTAGGGTGCCTTGCTAGTGAGCCATTTGATCTATATACCAATGGTCCATGCTCTACTTCCTCAGCATACCTTACCCTTCTCTTGGGCCCAAAGGTATGCATACCAGTTCTATAAATACTGAGCGTCTCAGGAGCCAATCTCCCAGGACCCAAACCAAGGTTTGGGTGTGTAGCTCCTAGAGGGCTTGACCTGAACTGAGGTATTTCCTTTAGCCTAAGTGACTTGGCCTCAGGTCGAGTGGGTCTCTTCCCAGTCCTCCTCAGTCCTCAACTCCCCACCTCAGATCTTGGTTCATAGCTCGGAAACTCCATGGGTAAGTGCCAAGCTGTTTCTTGGGACCAATGATGCCAAAGGTTCAGGAGGTCCTGCCAAAAACCTCGGGTCACTCGGTCCATTCCGGGCTGAGTTGTATTTGTTTTGGCTTGGGGCTCAAAATGGGTCATCCCCTGACAGTGACCTTGACACATTTCTATTCTCATTTTGAGCTGATTTCAATTCATCATTTATCAGTCAATTCACAACATATTCTTCTGAAGTTTAAACTATGATACTTCCTGTAAATTTCCTTCATTATTGCAACAGTAGAAAGTCCAAATATATTTATTTAAAATTGCATTTTTTGGCCAGCCTAACACCCCACCCCACATGTATTATAGCACTGGGGAGCTCAAACTGTTCATTAGGAAAATTATGAGAATAATCACAGACCTTCCTTAGTATTCTATATTTGTCCTGGATTTTTTTTACACCCTTGAGAGCTCTATTGTATCAGTAACACACATGCAAGTGAGCCATAGGGTAATTCATAATATCAAGTTATTTAATTAATCAGACTACACATATTTATGACTGGGTCCAAAAATTTCCAGAACAAATAATAAATACTACACAAGGTCTGTGATTATTCTCAAGATTTCTGAACAACTAGTTTCAGCTCCACACCTCTTTGATAGACCATTTATTGGGTTAGCCAAAATATGTATGTTTTAAATAAATTCATTTGTGACTTCTACTGTTAAGATCACCAAGTGAATATACAGGAAGAATCATATTTCTTGTTTCAGACAAGTCTGTCAAGAATTGACCAATAAATGATGCTTTGAAAATTATCTCAAAATGATAATGGAAACGTGACGTTGGCAAGGTCACAAACAAGTTTCAAATCTTTTCCCTTCATTTTATTCACTTGGCTTCTTAATCCCAACAAAGTTGACGAGAAGTATAATCAGGCAGTCCAAATTGCATACAATCAGTTGCTGCATTTCCTCGAGGGTGCATCAGCCTGACGATATCCCCTGGCACTATATACGTGGTCAATACATCAGAGCGCATCAGGAATTCGCCGGAACGGGAATGTATGTGTACAGTCGAGGGCGTCTTGACTCACGTGAGCGTGCTGGCTGATATTCTGGAAGAGGGGGATGGAGTAGAGTGAGCCGGAGCCTGCTGGGGGGGAGGCGACGCGGTGCCGCGTGTTGCGGCTTCGAGGCCCGGAATTGTACAAGAATAAAGATAAGCGAGATGGGGTTAAGCAGGGTGGGGACGGAGAGATGAAAATCGAGATCAAGATCGAGTTGCGGGTGGAGATGTGAATGTGCCCTTTCCGCTATTGATAACAAATGTCTCGGGGTTGGGATGGAGGGAATCTAATCGCCATGGAGGCTCTGTGTAATCCTTTATGGGACGAAGCTTTTCAGAGCAGCAGGACGAAATACCACAAGAAAGCCGCAAACAATCCTTCAGACGTTACTGAACAAGATAGCGCACAGTTTGAGGAACTCACAAAGGTGAGGAAGCCAGCGTCACAGTGAGGGCCTACTCCTTGGGTGCTACTGGGGCTTTCGGACGTCACAGGTGGATATCAGACGAACTATAACCGAAAGAGTGGAACAGAGGGCGCATAGATAAGTGAGTAGGAAGCAAGAGGATACGTTGGCCTTTTCTTGCCTTACATCTCTGCTGCATTCTCTTCTTCTGTGAATTGTAAAATCAATCCAAAGGCATTGGGCGGCAAATCCAAGCGCTTCGGCGAGCAGCGATGCGAAGCTGAAATCTTCCACTTGTGTAATATAGTCTCTCTTAACCATGGAAGCAGTTCTTCATTTGGCCACTTTTGACAACAACTCTGGTGGTCAACCGATTCGTATCAGGTATTGAGTCGTGGTCATAGTTTAAGGAACTCAGGGAGCCGGGTGTCCGGATGTTTTGTGCAGACTCGTGAAATTGAGTGGCTCACACTGGTCTGTCGCGCCCTTGTGAACTCCGTGCTGAGCCGTGAGTAAACCAGAAAGTGAGGACTGTTCAGCATGGCGATATGGTCTTTCTCCTCGTGAGGCAAGGAGAAGAGGAAGGGGATGTATGACGCCACGGCAGATATCACGCTGGGGAAACGGTTGTGTTCGAGAGACACAGAATCTACGTGGGATGCGTCAGTAAAAATGGGTATATCGAACCTGGCTAGTACCCTCGGGTGGTGGCAATCACGTACAAACGATGATACATTACGCACCCAGTAATGAATGACTTGCAACGATGTGGGATTTTTCCAATAAAACACCCATTATACAACTCGATTCCGAATCTCGTTCTCGTTCTCGTTTCTCTGTAGACCATGTAATGCACAGCAATGTATTCAGCACACCAGGCAATGTTCTCACTCCCACCATCTATACCATTGATGACACCAACATCCATTCCATCCAAATCAACCCTCCCATCTCTACCCTCCTATTGTCCTTCAGCCTCCCGGCAACCCAGTGTAGGCTCTGAAGGATGCAGACACTTACCATCGATAATTGTGGACTATAACATTCATCATATTCTTGAGAATGCCCAGCAGGAGACCCCCAAGTTTGTAGTTCATGGTCTCCACATTCATATAATCCACTGACAGTGGTCTTTCCACAGTGTTCTCACACCTGCTCTCATTCATGAATACATACAGCTCCACCCATAGCCATTATATTTGAAGGTATCTCAATACTTTTATATCCAGAAATCCCTGATATTGACACTGTTTTGTTGCCATTATACCTGTAATTCATAATTCATATGCCTACTAATAGCCATCTAAACATTTTTCATGCCTGTTTTGGTGAGTTCATGGCCAATCCTTGGCGCTGTGAAGTACACAGCTAGGGAGTTCACCTCGGACAAATAGCAAGCCATGAAGCATAGGTGTGAAGTTCAGAGAAGCGGCGAGTGCTGCTCCACCACAAATGATAAGCAGGGTGGTATTGTAAAGTCAGCTCCTTCAGGCAGAGTAGCCTGTGACACCGTGAATTCAGTGGAAGAGCTAATGAGTCACTGTTGTACAAGTAAGCTACTTATATGTGACTAGTTGAGGTATGCAGTGTGACTGTGCTCCCCTAACCCTGATGCAAATAGAACCGCAGTTGACTCTGTTGTTGTCTCAAGTGGGAATGCCATTACTCTTATATTTTATAATGGATATTCATCACATGTCATATGTACGTATTGGTACCGATGTGTACCACGTAACAGAGACTTAAGATAACATCATCCCTCCACCAAATTTCTCAGCGCTGCGAGCCTTGTGAGTTGCCTCCCAAAGCACGGCGTCGGCATGAAGTGACATCCTGTTGTGAAATACGAAACACAAAAAAGATCGTGTGGTAAAGTGGAATGGTTGGTATTGTGTCTTGGCGAGTAGAGGTGATTGTGGTGGTAAATATTCATAAACCTCGACTTGAAAAAGGCTACCCTGGGGGATGCTTTTGAGGCTTGACTCCTAGTCTGGCGGCGTGATTCCCAGTCCTGAGCACTCCATATATATGTATTTATTTATTCTGTGAAATTGCGCGTATGCGCGTGCACTGGAGAGCACTGGAGACTATTGGGCAGGAAAAAAAATTGTTAGTACTTCAAACCATAGTCAGCGGTACTAATAAACGGATTATATTGAATATTACGAGTCACGCACACTCGCCAGCTGGCATTTCGGGACTTGCATTCCCTCCGCCTGGGAACTTACTGTGCACAACCTATTGACCCCATCGTTCGTTTCCCACCAGTGACGGTAACCATGACAGTCAACCCAGTTTTTTCAAGTTTGAGTTAGGGGAATCCACCAGTGACATACGTCATCACATGTGTAAACCTGAGATGCACGCAACAGAGATATGATCACGCTCTCTACCAAATTCCTCAGCGAAGCAGGTGTTGCCTTCCAACTGTGGTATGTCCTGTCGTGTCCGAGAAGAAGAAAAAAAATCATTGTGGAAGGAAGGTAAAGTGGAATGGTTGGTACTGTCTCTCGTCGAGCAGAGGTGATTGTGGTGGTAAATATTTATCAGGGGACATAAACCTCGACTTGAAAAAAGCCACACCTCCGTGGGGATGCTGTTGAGGCTTAACTCCTAGTCTGGCAGGACCAAATGTGATGCTCTGTTATACATTGATTTTACTTTTTGTGAACTTGCGTGTCCACTGAAGAGCACTGGAGACTATTGGGCGGGAAAAAAAATTATTAGGAGGTACTTCAATCACATTCAGTTAGGAAAACCGAAGATAATAAGGGGCACTAAACCAGTGCTAACTCTAGAATAGACGTGTGAAAATTGATATCACAAGTCACGCATCACTGCGCAGAGGCTCTCTTCGCCTCCGCCTGCGACCTCCCTGCGTTGGACCTATTAACCCCATCTTCGTCTGGCACTATCATGTCCAAACTCTTGACCTCCAATCCACAATCTACATCTTCGTCGGGAGGCATAAACCTTGACTTGAGAAATGTCGCCATCAGTGAGTGTGCTTGTTGAGAAATGACTGAGATTCGAATAGCTGAGTCATTTTCTCTTCAGTTGCAGATCCAAAGGGCGATGTGAACATACCGATCGCCAATAGTAAGTGCGGCGACCACTAATAGCCACTCACGTCCATCCTCACATCTTTTTAGACCCTCCGGTCGATGTATTAGGATTGCTTAAACCTGCTGAACGGGCATCTTACAACACACGCAACGCCGTTGAAGATGTCGAATTCCCCGGGTGCATGGAGAACACGCGTGTACGGATATTGGATGATCTCGAGAGATGGGCGCACGATGCATCAGCCGCAAAAGTCTACTGGCTAAATGGGCAGCTTGGAACGGGAAAGACAAGCATCGCTCACACTCTTAGTGAGCGTTTGGACAAGCAGAAGATGCTCGGAGCCAGCTTTTTTTGTTCTCGCTCAAGCGGTGCAACAAGCGATGCAACACGCATCACTCCTACGATTGCCAACATGCTTGCTCGATCGAACCCTGGGATCCGAGCAGTAATGCATGAGCTCCTGATTAACACACCTGATGTGGCCGATCTCAACTCGATTCCTGACCAGTTCAAGTCCCTGGTGATAGAGCCCATGAAGCTTGTCATGGAACGCCAAAATTATTTTGACAATGTTATCGTTATAGACGCTCTGGACGAATGCTCGGCACCTAGGAGAGTAGAGCTGTTGATAAAGACGATCCTCGATGGTGCAGTGGACGTACCTCTCAAATTCCTCATTACAAGCCGACCCGAGACCTGGATCACGGCATGCTTCAGTCATAGTCCTGCATCTTCTCTTGAGGAATTTTCCCTTCATAAAGGATCATCAACAGATGACGAGAAAATGGATATTGAAACGTACCTGAGATCTTCACTGTCAAAAGTCGCGACGAAGCACGGATATTCTCAGCCCAACCTTCCATGGCCGACTGAACCCGAGATAAAGAGTCTTCTTGATCAGTCGGATGGATTATTCATATATGCTGCCACTGCCGTGCGATATATTGCTGACACAGATTTAAATCCCAACACGCGTCTAACCGAACTCATACGCTCGGTGTTGCCTCTCGCGTCTCTGGATAGTTTCTACAACTTGATTATGGATGAAGCGTTCAGGAATCTCCTCATCGAGACAGAAAAGATGGCGAGACGGGAATTGCTTGCCGCAGTAGTCTGTGTTCAAAACCCATTGTCCATCGCTGGGATCGCTTCATTGTTAGGGAAGACACCTGATCAGGTTGAGATTGACCTATCTCTATTTCGTTCGGTAATCCATATTCCCTCTACCGATAATGGACATGTCACTATCTTTCACGCCTCTTTCCGTGAGTTCATCGTCGATCCCAAGCGCTGCCTATCGTACAGCGTAAATGGATTGGATGCTCACCATCAACTCTCTATCCACTGTCTTCGATGCATGAATAAATCTCTTCATCGTAATATTTGTGGCTTGGCTGAGGATGAGATTGGGTCATTCCCTCATGAAATCACAGATCCTGGCTTCATTTCAGAGTCCCTGCGATACTCCTGCATGCACTGGGGATTTCATCTTCTAGAAACATTGATTCCTGGTGATCTGATGTTACTTGACAGCCTTTCTGTATTCGCCGATAAACATTTATTGCACTGGTTTGAGTGCCTCAGTGCATTTGGAGAACTAGAATCTGGTGTCAAATCCCTTCGCCAAGCCAAAACAGCAATGTTGGTGAGTCCACCCTTTAGAGATGAGTTCTAGCTCACCAAATTGACAGAAATACCCAATGATGGACAATAAGTATGGGATGCTGTTCGATGATGCTCGTCAATGCCTCCAGGTGGGCTCTGAGGCCATAAGCCATCACTGCCTCAACACCTATCGCTCAGCGTTAACATGGATTCCTAAACGGTCCCTACTCCGACAGAAATATGCGACATCCTTATGTAGCATCCCTCAAGCTAAAGTCGTCGTGGGTTTGTCAGATTCATGGGGGCAGACATCCGAGCATGTCATGCGACACCGTGCAGAAGTAACCTCTGTGATGTTCTCCAGTGACGGCAGTCGAGTGGTATCTGGGTCGTGGGACAAGTCTGTTCGTGTTTGGGACACCGCTACGGGCGAGATGGTGCGTATACTGGTGGGGCATTCACACCGGATTCGGTGTGTTGCCATCTCGCACGATGGGACACATGTCGTGTCTGGTTCGCGAGACAAGTCGGTGCGGATCTGGGATGCAAATACAGCAGAGACGGTGCGCATCTATGAGGGTCATTCGGCTGAGGTGGTGGCTGTGACTTTCTCACCAGACGGGATGCGTGTCGTGTCTGGGTCATGGAAGTCCTTCCGGATCTGGTGTACGGGTTCCGGGGAAACACAGCTGGAACTGGAGGGGCATTCAGATTGGGTGTCGTCTGTGGCTTTCTCACCTGATGGTATACATGTTGTATCTGGGTCGGATGATATGACAGTGCGAATTTGGGATGCAACAACCGGAGAGACAAAGCGCATATTGGAAGGTCATTCAAATTGGGTGAAATCCGTCGCTTTCTCACCTAATGGGTCACATATTGTGTCTGGTTCCAGTGACTCGGTCCGTATCTGGAATGCCACCAGCGGGGACATGGAGCGCAGACTGGAGGGTCATCCGAATGGGGTAACTTCTGTTGCCTTTTCGCCTGACGGTTTACAAATTGTGACTGGCTCGATTGACTCTTCTATCCGCATATCGAATGCCCAGACTGGAAGAATAGAGCATGTGCTGAAAGGACATGCGAGTGGAGTGTGGTCAGTTGCATTCTCGCCTGGCGGGACACGCATCGCCTCCGGCGCTTTGGACAGCTCTGTCCGAATTTGGTGTGTGAGCAATTTAGAGACAGAACGCGAATCGAGCACAATCTCGCGTGACAGAACACGTGGACTGTCCAAGATATCTCATGATTTTCGTGTGATTCGGGGGAAAGGGAAAAGAGAACACGACCTGATGGGACATTCAGGTCGGGTGTGGTCAGTTGCTTTCTCGCCTGATGGCGCACGGGTCGTTTCTGGGTCTGCAGACAACTCAGTTCGGATATGGAATGCCAGCACAGGACAGGTGGAGCGTGTGCTGGAAGGTCATGCGGATGAAGTGATTTGTGTGGCCTTCTCCCCTGATGGGTACCAAATCGCGTCGGGTTCAATCGACAACTCAGTGCGGATATGGAGTGTAACTACAGGCAAGTTAAAACACACACTGGAGGGCCATTCAGAACTGGTGTTGTGCGTTGCATTTTCACCTGATGGGACACGGATGGTTTCTGGTTCGGCCGACCACTCTGTCAGGATTTGGAATGCCAAGACAGTGAGGTTAGAGCGCATACTCCAGGGACATTCAGGTTCCGTGCGGTGTGTTGCTTTCTCAGCTGATGGTACACATGTTGTGTCTGGATCGTACGACAACTCAGTCCGGGTATGGAATACGACTACGGGGATAGCAGAGCATATATTTGACGGACATGACGATTGGGTGACATCTGTTGCCTTCTTCCTGGATGGAACACATGTCGTCTCAGGCTCATATGATGGTTCAGTTCGTATTTGGGACATCATCACCGGTGAATCCACTCCATTTTCCGAATTCGTATCCATCCCATTGTCAGATGGAAGCCGAGTTACCCATATCTTCCCAGGTGCGTTTCAACTTGTCGCCCCAGGGGAGCATTCTGTGTCCCTATCTTGGGACAAGGACTGGATTCTTATAGACCCTCCATTTGAGCCCTGCTTTTTTCCTTCCGATTTTCGTGGCTTTTACAGATATGCATTCTCTCGCTCCAAGGCATGTTTTGGATATATTTCAGAAGTTGTTATTGTAGATCTTCAACCTGTCTTGCCTAACTTAGCTTCCAAAATTGTATAATGCTGAAAAAATATCATTGTTCTCCTAAATTTCATAGCTTACTCTGATCTGTTCTTGTACTTAGCTCATTTGACATTATCCAACCATCCTGGTTTAGCCAGGGTTTTTGTCTCAACATCAGTACTCAATTTTCATGGCTGGCATTTGGATTGCCCATTCATTGCATCCACCAGCTGCTCATATTATTCACATTGACTGACCACAACACTATCACACCTCTAATGTTCCCTAACCCCTCAGCCTCACCACATGGTGTAGAGCTTACATCAAGTCCTTGATGTTCACTACAATCAGCAATGGTGTTGGTGTGATTGCTGCCAGTTGTAAGGGCAACCCTTGTTGGACTTATGGAACATCATGCAGCACTAGCAAGGGGAAATCCTAAG
>QFEC01007505.1:11163-35078 GCA_003316585.1 Gomphus bonarii
TTTTTACACACACACACACCTCATTGACTATATATAATACAACAGTAAACTGCTTTCCCATCTTGACACGTTCAAGCCACCCTCACATGATCCTGACATACCGGCTTCTTTGCTCCTGGGTCCATACGAACGACAGAAACGCTCGACCCCGCTACGGAAGGGCCTCCCCTTTCACCAAGTGCCGCTTCGCTCACTCAAGCTGCGCGTCAATGAACCATACTGGACTTTGCATCGCGGCATCTGTGAGCATTGGTTCGTCATCGATGAGATTCGGTGAGTGGCTGTCTTCTTCTTTTGTGTCTCTAGAAACCAACCCATTTTGCTTTATATATATATATCTATATAGGCTACAGAATCCACGGGATCCACCTTCAGGGTATCCAATCGCGATCCAACGTACACCCACCTCCCGGCCTGTATGCCGTATATGTTCCAAAGTTCCTGCGACACTGTCCATAATCAATGATGTGCGATTAGGTCTGTGCGGCGTCTTGTGCATGGTGATAACGGTTCGAATAACCTCCATGTTGTTAGGGGATTCTCCGTCTTTCGTCTGCCGGCCATGTTGGGAATTATTTGGCAACGCGCCCTTGAACCAGGATGACGAACTTAACGTTCGAGTGGTTGTGGTACCAATGGGTCCTGAGACACTTTAACCTTCCTGTAGGAAGGGGGGAGTCTACTGGCTATGTATTACTTATTCTTCTTTCCTTTTTCCTCTTCTTTTCGAGGATCACCTCAAATGCAATCTAGTAAAATTCTACCAAAAAAGAACATACTATATAAGGCCGTTTGTTTCTATGAGTAGCACAATACCTTCAAAGAATTAGTCAGTCCCATAAAAAACTCATGAATTGAATGTGGAGACATACTGTGTACGATCTCCGGTACCGTTTGTTTAGACACATCTACAGCTATGTCGGCGTCTATGGGAGCTTCATATGGTGCATCTAAAACATCTCTGGTCACGCCTTGTGCTTCGCCTACTTCGTATATGCCACTCACCAATGCCGGTGAAACCTTTAATCTGGCCCTCCCGGGCTTTCTTGTATAGTCCCTTTCTATCAGTCTCCTCGCAGTATTCAAGAGGGGTAGCAACATGGATAAGGAAGAAGTTACCCCCGGCGCCTCCTGTCGAAAGGATGATATCACGAGCTGCAGCACGTGAGTGAGCGTAGGGGGCAGTAGGGGCCGCAATGACGGCTGCGCCTGCGCGAGTCAACTCTGCGGAAACGAACGCGATACGCTGATACCAAAAGTTTTATCCCCCCATTCAGCAGATGGCGTATGACTGCGTACCTGAATATTCTTGTGTCGATCTTCGGGCGAGAATCCCAGCTCTAGACTCCATATTAGCCTCAATTTCACGACTCCCCGAAAAGTTAAAAAAAAACATCACCTGCAGAGAGTTCAGCTCGTACCGTCTCGCCCAACAGCAATGACACGCTACGACCACCCTGTTGATTCAAGGTGACTTGGAGCGCACGAGCAATGTGGTCTTTCCCCGAGTTGTGAAGGCCAGTGAGGAACACTGTGAAAAGGTTTGGGTTGCGTAAACTTCTATATAATGGGTAGTCTCCAAAACTCACAAACAAAACCCTGCTTTGTACGAGGTGGATAACTATTGCGGAGAGTCCGCACGACAGCCCTGGGTAAGAGAACAACACGACTTTTAATGATACCCTTGCAGCCAATGGATGGATTTACATACTCATAACTGAACCAGTCTGGAATATGCTTTGGGAAGAAGATCAGGAAATAATGGCTCAAATCCAGTAATGTTTGACTCACAGCGCCAGTCCTCAACCTTCTCCTGAGTTCAGTACCGCTGATATCGAGCGTCTTTGCGCCTTTGGGGACTGACACGTTCAGATGTACTGTCATGAGATGCATTGAATCGAAAGGTAACAATGACATACTCTCATCGATAGGTTGGTATTCGTCCGTCTCGGGTAAATAGGTCATTTGTTGGAAAGGAACCATTTCGATGGAAAGCTCGTCCTTGTATTTAGTTACCAGCTCCTTTGGCACGTTTAGCACTCGACCGCAAAATGAAGCAACAACAGCCGGCAGCCCACAACAAATCATACCTGCGCGTCATAGGGTCCATAAAAGTCCTTACCCTGTGAATTTTTGCCTGGTCCAGCATGGTCCCGACCGACAATGAAATGCGTTGCTCCAAAGTTCTTGCGGATGATGGCATGCCATACTGCCTCACGTGGCCCTGCCATCCGCATTGCGAGCGGGAGAAGCGCCAAGTGGGCCATGCCGTTGGGGTACATTGGCATGATTGCTTGGTATACACGCACTCGACTGAGCGCAGAAGCATTTACATTTTGAAAAAAAAAAACCCGAGTAAAAAGGAAACGCACGTATAATGGTCGACGTCACCAGGCTTGGTGAGCCCGACAACAGGATGTATAAGCACATTGGACTGTCTCTGACGCGCGGCGCGGACAGTGAGTTCGCGGTGGGCACGATGCATTGGATTGCGAGTCTTTAAAGAGAAGAAAGAAATTAAGACGAGTACGATAATTATGGATGCGGCCTACTCACTTGAAAAGCAACGACCTTTCGCCATGACAGCTTAGAGAAGTGCGATCTGAGTTCCGCCGGGGTATCTGAACCAAGGTATCGTCAACTCACATATGGAAAACGTGAAGCAATGTTACTGACAACGAAGGTCGACATAATCAAAATGGGTAGGACGCCGTATCGCCTGGACCTTGCCGCCAATGTAGACATCCTTGACCTTATTGTGGAGGTATGCGATTGAGGGATGGGCTGAGTCATCGACCCCGACACCAAACACAGTCTTGGCTTCGTGAAATTTATCTGGGATATAGACATCATCTACTGTTATAATTGCGAGTGCGTTGTCGTCTCGGGGGTCACGTAAAGTGATGCGAGCACCAGGCTTTATCTCCAACAGCTTTACGTCTTCCTGAGTTATATCGAGGTTGATGGGTATAGGGAACAACGTGCCGTCAGCCAAACGAAGGTTGTTCACCACCCTGTAAAAGCCAGTGGTGGGCACCTGGTATTATACATTCGACATAAATGTAGGCTTACGACTCGTAGTCCTTCTGGTTCAGGAAGCCCTCTAGAGGACTGAACCCTCCATTCAGTATAAGTTCTAGATCGCATAGTTGACGCTATGACATGGCTATAAGAACCAATCCCAGATGAAAAAAAAAACGGCAAACTTCTGAGAGAGAAATATAGTTCAGAGTGTCAGCTTCTTGAAGGAGTTCGTCATGCAAAGGAGCGTCTCTTGCTACGAGATCCTACAATAACAGAAATGAGTAGCAACTCGTAAAGGACTCCTCGGATAACTTACTTTGAGAACATTACCGTGGGGAGGGTTCGCCATGGGAGTAACTGGGATTCAGGGTTTAAAATCATTTCTATCATTCAAGCTTACTTATGAGGTGGCGTGCTGGATGTGCAATCGGTCACGTGATTAGTCGCGTCTATTAAGCATCTATAAATTTTCACTATTATTAATTGCATATACATAACGTGAACGACATCTTGCGAGCTCGACCTGAAATTAAAAAATTTGGAGAGCGAGTTGCCCTATTCAGTGGCTCGGAAAGGGCTCGGGTTTACGAAACTGAACCAAGAGAGAGGGTCGGGCGTCTGCAACCGGATGATGGTGAGAGGCGAAAAAAGATGAACATATTCACGACCTATCTTTTCAATTTTGCTGATATGGACTCCCGACGACTCCGGCCCAACCAGGGCTTCGGGACTCCAAAGCTGAGCCACATTTTTATCATTCAAGCTTACTTTTCAGGCGTGCAATCGGTCACGTGATTTAATCCCGTCTATATAGGCATCTATAAATTTTTCATCTCCTTGATTACATATACATAACGTCTTGCGAGTTCGACCTGAAATTAAAAAATATGGAGAGGGGTCTAGTTGCTCTATTTAATGGCTCGGAAAGGGCTCGGGTTTACCAAACTGAACCAAGAGACGGCGTCTGCAACTGGATGGTGAGAGGTGAAAAAAAATGAACAAACCTAACACTGATATGGAACTCTCGACGGTGACTCCGGCGTCCAGCCAGGGCTTCGGGACTGAAAAGCTGAGCCAAGAACCTGGGAAGATACTTTTCCAACAAAAGAAATATGTAAAGTCTACAATAAAATACATATAACTGGTAAATATCCAAATATCCATGTATAATTATCCTGCTATAATTCACTTTTTGGTCCTTTGTCCTTCCCAGACAAGGTGAACAACGACCCTAAAGCATGCAAAATGTCTCCCACGATTCTCGCACACAAGTGTACACAGTCCCTCGTTGACCTCCGGCACGCATTCAATACACTCTTCAGTCGCGCTGGTAATCCCCACTGTCCAAGATGCTCTCTCTGGAGGGTGGAAGCAGCCAGGGAGGGCCTCGCTTTTGTGGGCTTCTGAGTGGAAAAACTCGTATCAAATGCATCGTGTCAGACTGGAATCAAGTTCACCTTTCCATCCGGAACAGCCGTCGGTGATTTCGGCGCAAACGACCGGAGTAACTCGTCCTTATCGTGACTTCCCTGTCGAGCCCACATCTCTCTGAACTCATCCACGAACACTAATGATTCCGCGAAACGATGTAGAGTGTTGATAAGTGCTACCACCTCTGATCGTTGCAGTAAGTTTGGGTTTGCTTGAGGACTGACCACATATGAATTATTAGCGAAGAAACAAGGGTTAGAGCAAACAACCCACTCCAATGCTTTCTCATCCAGTTCAAACAGAATTTTCAGTGCAGTACCCAAACCAGATGTCTGAACCTTTCCCCACAGCCTACACTTGTCACAACCCACACAATCCATGATCTGCGAGACGTTCCGGAAATGATGCTTAAATTCTTCTTTCAAGATCTGTCAATACCGGTGAGTTAACATTAAATGTGCACTCAGAGTTCCTCACATTCGCATTTTCGCCCTGGAACAAGACGCTCTCATCGAATCTACCGACGCGCTTGGCAATTTCCATAACATCTTTTAGACGCTCTTTTGTCCGGACATTGCCCCCATCGTGTTCGTGTACCCCTTCCGGAGTGCTGCAATAATCATATGCATCCAGGTAAGGCGAGAGGCGTGCAACAGCACGGAGAAGTAGAACGGTGTTGAAATAGATATGATGCAGTCGCTCAGGGTGAGAAGCGATGCGGTCGATGAAACAGGGAAGATCAGGTCCCTAAGCGACCGACGCATGAATAGTGTATGAAAATCAAGACATAAAGGAACTGACCCATTCTCCTGTTTTCTGATTAAAACTATCCCGACATATATGAACAGAAATTGAAGCATGCATTCCTGTGTCAATTTTTAATAAGTGTTCAAAATAATAACATGATCTCGGGCGTTCTCTTACCGGAAATGATTCTGTAATACACGCGTTTCTCTTCACACACATACCCGTTATCCTGCCTGGCTCCCAGTCCAAAAAGTGTGGTTTCTGAGATAGGCTGTTGGAGACTCCGTTCTGAAATGCCAAAACAGTTCTCCTCGTATATGGATGTCCAGACCCTATGTGGGGATGGGCCACTGTATCCTGTGAAACGCTCCGGATTCTCTGTTAGATCAAAATAATCGCCCTCGGCTGAAAAGAGACTTGTAAGAACTAGGGGCGACATTAAATGTTTGGATCGACAGACCTGTCGCGTCGTCGAGAAAACAATAATCAGGGTCGCGGTAATAACACCCCGGAAGAGCTAATCGCTGGAAACAAACTTTGTCAGAACATTAAAAAAACGTTCCAGCTACCCAACAAACCTGCTCTTCGGTCGGAACCTCCACCTTACTTAAAGCGGCAGCTCTCCACGCCACCGGAATTTCGCTCTACAACCTAGTCAAGTGCGTGTATATCACACAAAAGAAGCGTACAAACCTCATTAACTGTCGTTATTCCACACTCCCTGTTCATACAAAAACCATTCTCCTGCCAAAAAGGACATTCACGGTAGAGGTCGGTACGAAAGTACTTGAAAAAGGGGGCTTTGACGAGCTCAGCCAAAGAACTGTGCAACATCGTGTTGACAGACTCTACAGACTCAAAGTCACATAGTGTGGTCTCTATTGGCCCTGTTGGCTGAAAAAAAAAAATGATGGTGAAGTAGCGACCGGTGGAATTCAAGCACAATGACGTTTACCTTGCTACAAACAGCCTGTTGTGCAGGCTGATGCTCTAGCACATCTTGAACGTTGTGGTCGGATGGTGCAGAGTCCGTAAGGAAAGAGGGCTTGGAAGTTGGATTAGGCGTATCCGATGATCGTTGGGTATAAGAGGGGGACGGAAAGGTAGCAAGGAATACAAGGAGTAAGGAAGGAAGGCAATGTAGATGGAGGTGGACGAAGCGCATCTTGCGCTAACTCTAAGAAACCTGGAGTAGCCAGATAATAAAGAATGTACTTGGTGCTGGCGTCGCTGGCAAGTCTGGTATCGTGTCGTGCCGCCACGTGCGCGTCATCTCACCAAATAAGCTCCCAGCAGTGGCGCGTTGAAAAGCTCTCTACCGCCAGTGGTCAAATCGTCAGTCAATTAAACCGGCCCAATTTGAAGATCTGTCAAACGTTTGACATGCATTCTCACAGCTGGGAGAATTTTCCCTAGCTCTTGCTTGTGGATCTATTTTGAAATCCCCCCCCCCGCCAACCAATACTAGTAATTAATAAGCTAAGTATAGCTCGGCGATGGCCTCTTGTAACGAAAAGCTCACTAGATGAGTCGATTGTCTTTGGTCTCGCTCCTACGCCTTTGGGCGCAAGAGAGCAGCATTTAGTTGCATGCAGAGTTTCACCTTCAAGTTGACGTATGGATAGTCGGTGGCTTCAATTTCACGTTCAACTAATGACTTCAGTCATCGCTTCAAAAAACCGCCATCATTTTGTCAGAAGCATTTAATTGCATGCAGAACTTCACCTTCAAGTTGACGTATGGATAGTCAGTGGCTCCAATTTCACGTTCAACTAATGACTTCAGGTCATCGCTTAAAAAATCCACTATCATCTTGTCAATATTGAATGATACGCTCCATCGTCAACAAGAGCTTCTATTACAACAATTTCTCTGGATAACAGTAATTGGTATGAAGTACATGTTACTTAGCAGACGAATATTACTCGACTGTTAAACTCATAAAACCAAAAACTGCTTCTAATCATTCCATAATGCCAGGGATATCTACTCCCGTCTGAGGCACCATTATTTCGACACTCGGTGGAATGACAATAGGTAGCCAGATCTCCATATTTCCGCCGTAGGCTATTCATGGACTGTTTTTGCATTCATGTGTGCACCGAGGACAATAACCAAATTGTCTGATATTATAGTCTTGCAAGGCCAATACCACTCAAGCTATGTAGTATAACAAGCCCACCGAGAGGTTCGATACTACTTTACTGGTTTTTTGAAGAATTGTGAGATTTTAGACATGCCAGCCGTATTCACCTTATGAAGACTATAATCAATATTCTGTGGGGATTACAAAGTCAAGGAACTTACTTTCATGAGCTTTGAGACCCCCTTCGATATTTGCGAAGTGGCCTTGCGCTTTTTCTCGTTTTGGTTCTCTGTCATGATCGGAGTGGGACATGTGGGTTTTAATTTGGTCTCGTCTGCCAGTGCTTTGATATGGGTATCGAGGGCTGTGAAACTGGACAGTGTTCGCTAGAAATCGCTCAGGAACTATTAGAAATCTTACTCGCGTGATTCAAGGAGTTTGCTTGTCATATCTTGTGGAAGATATTGTGAAATAACCTCACAAGCCACCCGAGTGCGACCAGCTAAAAAATACTGTCAATAAAGTACGGACCAGCGAAATATTTGATCTCACACTGTCGCAGGTCATCCTTTCCCTCTTCGAGAAGGCCATCTTTGGCCAATTGGCGTTGTAGAGACGGACATGCGTCAAACACGCTTGGTTGTGATAGATGAGCGACCTTAGTAGAAATGTTCTTCAGAAGTTTCTGATGGGAATATCGATATACAGTGAGTTGCTCCGTGACCTCTTGAAGAGACGGGTTACATGAGCAGTGAAGTACCCGGAACACAGCATGATAATACCTTTAAAGTCACATATTCGTTTTAACGCGTCATGCACGCACTCTATCGTCCCCAACTGCAATATATCCTGGCCTCTGATAGAAGATGGCTTTCCTATGGAAAGTTTTGATGATGCCTCTTCAAAAATATCTTCTACTGGTCGAAAGTTTCCGATGGTTCCGTCTACCTAAAGAAAGTGAGAACTTGGTTTCATATAATACGACGAGCTCACTGGCTGTGTTGCAAGAAGGATAGGAATTAATAGGAAGACAGGATCTACAGGCGTCATCATGAGCAGCTTTCCATCTTGGAGGATAGCAAATCAGTACAATATGGGTAATTGGTGAGTGATATGGAAACGCACCTGCAATTATTTGATCTCCCTCTAAAAACCAGGAACGACTTGTGTTGGGCGCAATGGCTTGGATTTCCAGAATAGATGACGACGGTCTAGTCTCAGAAGTCACATTGGTAATGTGAGGAAGAAAGAGCGATGGGAGCCCTGAAAAAATGTGTTTGGAATGTGCACCTTGGCAGAATTCGGAGACGCACCTGTCCGCGGGTGAGGCAGTCTTAGAAATTGCTTCTGTTCAGAGTCAAGTGGTAAATGGTTGTTGCTTCCAGAGTCGAGAGCATCCCAGATCTCTGTGGATGATGAGACCGACTCAGTTGGTATGGCTATTATTCTTACCAGCTGGTGCGATAGATATGTGTGCCATACTGATTACGTGGTTATACGCGACGTGACTTTTGTGGACGCGTTGTTTGGATCCATAGTAATAATAACTGAGCGCTGAGTAAAACAACAGTAATATTACAGGCCAAGGACATTGTCAACTCCAATTTCTAGATTGTTACATGGTGACAACCAAGAAAAATCAAGGTGCATATGTGTATGCCGCACAAGTCGCGGGACGAAACGCTTTGATTGCTTTTGTCACACTAAAGGTCGAGTAGAAATCGGAGTTTACCACTCCGTAAGACCGAGATGACTGCGCCTTGATGCTGCACATTTCGCGCATCGCAACATCAAACGGGAACTTTGAAATTTGAGAACCGTCGATGGATCGTTTCTCCTGGTGTTTTGTTTCCAGAACGTAGGCTAGAATGGACAACATGTTATGAGTTCCTTTTGTTCTGTGTCGACGAAACCATGATATTCCATACCATATGATGCCCTGTAACGCCTAACCTCTTCTGGACTAAGAAGAACGAAATCGAAATCCTCCGGCATTTGATTGAACAAGAGAGAAAACTCCCTGAATTTGACTTGTCGTTGCTCGATTCCCTTAACAGTGGAATACGAAGTGCCTTTTCTCGGTGAAGCCCCTTTTTTCGGCGAAGCCAAAGTCCGTGCCATTGCCTTCGCCTCTTGGCAAAGATAGTCCTGGTATTTTTCGCGGATCTTTTCGACGTGTTTACGAATTACTTCAAGTTCGCTCGTCATACGATCTTTGTTATCGAGTTCAGATAAACGCTGGACACGTTCCATCGCGTAATTCCATGGGGCCTCCAGCACAGGATCCACATATGATCCGGTACTTGTAATTTTTCGTTGTGTCTTGAATTTCTGGCAAGCAGAACTGAGGAATTTCTCAAACATAGCCATGTGGTGGTGATACATTTTCTCCCCAGCGTCTTTAAGGCGGTCCATGATGAATTTAACTTCTCTTACATTACCTTCCCGTTTTGGGGGCTCACCCATGGGAGGCTGGTTAGAAGAGGCTTTGGGTAGAATAGAGTCCTTCCAGGAAGGGGGACGTCCTGATAATACCTAATTGTTAAATGAAAATTGGTGGTGAAAAGCTTGCATACCATTGTACCGCAGACGGTCATTTTTGAGTATGTCTGTCCTGACAGTTTTACCCGTCTTGCTACTGTCTAATACGGCACAGAACCTTGATGGAGAAAGTGGTAGGAGTACCAACTAAACAAACAATGATAGAATCAAACGCACATGTACGCAAGGCGCCAGGCCTCGTCATGATGGTATCCATATTTGTACACGACGATATCATGCAAGATTGAATATTGGCCGATGAGGTCCACATCCTTCAGGGCAGCCAATAAGTAGTCCTGAAGGTTAATTGAGTCACCTATGTCACGCGGGACCTTATGGTTCTCCAGGTAGTCAGCAACGGTCAGACTGTCCTTCTCGAAAGCGTCATCAATGCCAGGTGGGGGATCCGCGAATTTATTATCAGGACTGCGGAAGGATTCAACGACGCTTGGCTCCCAGATGACATGAACAGTATCTATGGATAAGAGTTGAATTGGATGAAATCATATTCATGCTCCTCTTACCGCCATCGTAATCTCCGCCACCAAGCATCGACGCAAGGGAGCGCTCCCCTCGAACACTAAAAATGATTACATCGCAATATTTGCGAAGCTCATCTTTCCAAACAGCCCGTACCTGACTAGATGAGATGTCTGTACGCTGATAAAACTGGGAAACTACCTTCTGTATATCACTTGGGACACAGCAAGGATGTCTTGTCACCTAATGTTGACTAGTCGGTGAAGCAAACCTCAATGAATGAGAGGTAACCTCACCAAGACATCACCTAGCAAATGGTCGCACATGAGGTCATCTTGTCCGACTATTCTTTCTGAAGTTTGGAGGAATATTTCCCCTGCTTCTAAAACATTACATGGATCTAATCCTTGAAGCATTAGGTCACAGTCGCATTCTTCAACGAGGACACGGACCAGGTACAATCCAGGCTTCCGCTGAGCGAGGCACCACAATTTTGTACTTGTTGATGTAGGAATTTAGAGCCTTAAGTTCACCGTGCGGTATGTAAGAAAAAACAACCCATCACATAGAGCGACAATATAGCAACCCACTTTCTTGAAGACCTCCTTGAGCTTCATGGCTAATATTCCGCAGGACTGGGGTTCAAAACCAGAGCTCAATAATACCATAACGGTTTCTTCGAGACTAGCCGGACAACCAGAAATTTCATCGGCCCACCACGCTGTAGGACGTGGTTGTATTGGCTCTAGTTCCACGGTATCGTCGCTATCGTCATTATTTTTATCCTCTTCATCATCACTGTCGTCGTCGTCGTCGTCCTTGTCATCATTGCGCTTGGTGCTAAATCCCAGAATTCGAGAGGACCCTGCTGCCTGCCTGGACATCCTGGATCGAATTACACTTCCATTGATGCCAGCAATGACTGCCCAGAGATTCTGCATAGCATATGGTCCAGACCACTGTGTTAAACTCTTGGCTATCTCTTCTAGGCCATCATTCATCAGTCCTTCAAAAATCTGGTCAGTAACTCCATTTTCTGACAAGTTCACAATGATCTGAGAAGAAAGCCGGGCTGGGTGTTTCAGCTGGGACCTGCGAAGCACATCCAGTATTAGATGTGCTCTGTCACGAGAGTGATGTTGTTCATATGTTATCTTTGTCTGTGATGGTCGTATCCACACACGAGATGGTTCATCAGGCATGCCCTTATCATCTGGATGTAGTAAGAGTAAACCCTGGAGTAGGAAGCATGAGCTTCAACCAATTATATCAGTTTACGTTCATACCTTTGCTCCTCCTAGGCGATATTGAATTGCAGAAGGGACAAGATCCCACTTGAACTTATATTTTGTGTGTACCAAGGTTGCCAGATTGGTGTACCCTGCACCATCCGTCATCACGTCTTTCGATTCAGGCTTCCGTCCTGCCTGGAGTGCAGCCTGACCTGCCAGAGAGTCTGGAAAGTGGTTAAGATGTTTTCACGATGCAGCCAATAGCATATACTCACAAATGTCATCCATTTCGATATAATCTTCAGCTGATATTTCAACTCCTGGGGCGGAATTTGACAATCCAAGAGCCATGCGGGCACACCATTTCGCAAGTGACTAAACGCACCAGATGTCAACAATCCACACAACTCATAATAAAGTGACCTGTGTATTACCTGATGTTTGTTAATCATCATGGGATTATGCCATTCCAAAAACTGCTCAAAAGAAATTCTGTCATCATGAGGGCTTGGGAGAATTCTCCCAAAGGTGTAGATATAATTCAGCTCCATCAAAAAAACGCTGTGATCCTTGGCATAAAGGGGCCGAAAAACCCGACCATGAATCACAAAATCATTTTGAAAAAATTTGAGCATATCTTCGAACAAGACAGTCAGTAACTTAAGTACTATCAAAGTAAAACAACCCAACGATTGTTCCGCTGGCGTAAAATTGAGTCCGGAATTCGAACTCTTATAAACCGACGGCTCCCCCATCGTCGCATAAAACGACAGGAAGTGCTAAGCTCTGGGGTGTCAAGTTCCAGGCGATACTTTGACATTGAGTTTTTCCCAACTTGTTTATTCTGGCGTAGCCTAGCCACGAAAGCAATCTTTCCTCCATACCAGTCATCATGGATGGTGTTACAACCAAGACCACTCAATGGATTTTGCCTAAGTGACTCTTCTTCTTTGTCAAGTTCAGCCCAGGGCAACTTGGAAAAAGCAAAAGTTGAGGACAACAAATGCAAGCAGTTGGAGAGTTGACCTTACTCGTGCATCAAGCTCCTTTTCGAATGCTTCTTCATATATTTGGCGAGATCGGACGTTGGTCTTCTGTAAGCAAAGACACTTCTCGACTAAGGGCGCTGCCACGGCGTTCGGTCCTACGAGTCCTTTTAGATTCCCGACGAGGATGTCATCATATTTGAGTTTGTGTGAAGAAACAAGTCTGGCTATTTCCCACTGAACACCCCAAGCAAGCTGGTGTTTGTCGAAGAGTCCCTGATGACGATCACTGTGAGCAATCAAAACTGGTGGGCGTGCATCCAACTCTATATGTGGACCTTCCAGGAACACGTCGGATATCTCGGAAGACTTTAACAGCGCAACTGAAAACACTTGCTCTTCAGAACGAGAAGATTGTCGTTCTGTCTTGCGACGTTGCTCACGCCCTAGAGCAATCTGGGCGTCGCCGAACTCACTTAATGAACGCTTTCCAAGACAGTAAGTCTGATGCGCATTGCCCGCACGTAAGATGCAAACCTCCATGGCCGAACCAGAGGGATGATTTGTTAACGAAGTCAGATTGGCGACATCGTCATCATCATCGTCACGCCGCCAATTGCTCTGCGGTTCTTCTATTTCTGAACTTGCACGATAAATTCGGGATAGCTAGAAATTTCCGCAATTATGAAAATTCTCACCTAGTTCAGTAAAGGTCGTGTCATCTATCAATCGAAGTGTATCCTCGTCAGGAACACTCATTCCATCCCAGAGTTGAGACGAGCCCTAGACAAACAACATTGTATTACAGATTGAAAATGATAAGCAAATGCTGACCCGTGAACGTATGGAACTAGTCGATATCGCTCGTTTCACCTTGTGGCCTCCTATAATAGCCAGAATTTATTTGGTTACAGTGGTACATCTTAGTTCACACTAATATATAATTGTTAATTTTAGCGCACCATCTCGATCTTGGTTACGATCTCCTTCATCTTCAGACATAGCTGTACAGGTACTTTAGTGAGGCTGCAATTCAGATAATGAAATCACCTCTACTCTGAAAGAATCCACTGTCTTCGCGTAGTGGCTTAGGCATCCTCTGGAGGTGGGAGGAAGATGAATTGGGTTTGTTTGACTAAATTTCTCCATGAGGCACCAGGCCTCACCGGTTCGAAGAGATCAAACCGGTTACGGAAATGAACAGATCTCGAAATTCCTTTTACTTGATATGCACCATTACAAGATAAGAGGACACAAATGGTACTTGTATAGAAAAATGCAGTCGAGAGCAAAATAATACTAGTATGTAGGAGAACAAAAAAAAAAAACAAGTGGGGATCTGCAAGAACTGACTTGTACAATCGAAGCGGAAAGGTATCGGAAGTACACGGAACTACGAGAGTCCGTTGGAAGATTTACAAATTGAAACTATCGGCTATATCGACCATTCTTAGAAGAGGAAGCACCGTTGGCCTTTGCATTGGAGCCAGGTCGCTTTTTAGAGGACGAAGAGGCTCCATCTGTTGAAGTCCTGGGGGTCGACGCATTGGTCTCTTTGACAACCATCTTGGCGTGTATCTCTTCTAGTTTTGCTGCCTTGACCTTCTTTGGCCAGAAGAGCGTGACGAAGCTTTACACTCGATCCTCAGTACTGAAATCCATATGAAATTGAGGAGATCAACTCACGCCCAAAGGTGACGGCGCCATCGAATGACATCCTCGCCTGATCGTTGTTTGACTTCCAGCACTTCCTGAATGCGACGGCCGATTGCCGCTAATGAGTCTTTGAGAATGGCAACCTTTTCCTCCCGAGGCATGTCACCACCAGAAAGTTTCAGTTGTTTCTGTGAATAGATTCAGTCTCACCAAAAGTAAGGTGACTGCGCATTAGAGACACTCACAAGATGCTTCTTAACGGACCGCAACTCATTTTTGGTGGCATTTTCGTCCATAGACGGGCTAGTGTCAAGACATCAGTAAGAGACATCATCAGCACAAGCTGTCAACTGACCATTCATCCTCGGAAGACGAGTCTGTAAAGGTAGGTGTTGGCCGTCGCTTCTTTTTCCTTGGGCCGCCATCCTCTGCTGCCGCCACTAGTGGGCTCTCGGCCTTGCGTTTGTAGCCTGACGAAGGTCCCGCAGTGGGTGGTGACATCGACAGGTGATATTGACCCTTCGATTTCAGCGTAGATTCGTACGACTTGACTTTCTCAAAGTGTTCTCGAATTAAGCCAAGGAGGAAATCACCACGGCGAACCAGGTGAATAGCATTGGGAATGGGCTTGCTAGCTGAATCCTCACCCTTCTTGCTCTCGTCTAAGAAGAACTTGTCGGATAGTCCCAGCTTGGTATCTTGAGCAATCTTCTCCCAGCTGCCAAAGCCGTGAAGAAAAGCGCCGACAAGGAGCATGGCGTCTTCGCGAGGACCCCAGCGCCCAGACCAGTTGAGAGTGGGGCGAATATTGTCGACAGGGATGGTCCAGTTATACACGTCATCGCCCAGGTCCTTCAATTGCTCGTATAAAACCTTGAGATCCCGGGTGCGTGAAAGCAAAGTCTCGGCATTGATGTTGCCGACGTTACGGAAAGTGACCAAAACGGCTTTACTTTTCTGTGCTGGAGTGAGAGTTTGACCAGCTGCCGCTTTGGCCTTCTTCTCCGCTTCGTTGGCTTTCACAGCTTGCTCGCAGTTCTCGACGATATCGTCGGCGATGTCTATCATCATTCCCTTGTTCTTGTCCTGAAGCTTAGCATCATGGACCTACAATCAACACGCTGAGCCTTCCCATAGAAACCAAAAGTGTCCAGGAAAAACCTACAATAACGTCATACCGTTGACGGATGTCGCCCCATTTCTGAAGACTTCGTACAAGGACGCGCACGTCCCGTTCCTTCATCTCCATCGCCTTCTGCGCTGCGGATTTCCTCTGTGGGCCAGGGGCTTTAGCTTTCTTCGCTGTGGTAGTTGTGGAAGGCTGCTCCACGTCCATGCCCTCATACGATATCTGTGGCTGGTTCCGCTTTCTGGACTGTTGCGCTTCCTGATCAGCCTCTTTATCCCTCTCCTCTTTCTCGAACTTTTCCCGTTCATCCGCAGGAATAATGTCTTCCCAACTCATGTCGTTCTTGACATCACTAACAGCCGCAAATTGCTGTAAGAACCCTTCTCCACCAAGGGAGGCTCCGGCAGATTCACCCCCAGAGGCGATCGTCTCATGGTCTTCAGCAACCTTGAGGATCTCGTCAAGATCCATCTCGTCGAGCTTCTTGTTCTGCATGCTGTCATCCTTGTTGAACCTGGCGCACAACAGCGCGTTAAGCGTGCGTAGCTAATGAAAACGGAACCAAACTAGAACTAACATCTTTTGTGCACCATACTTGAGGACAGCAGTCAACTCATCCTTGCTCAGGTTTTCGGGCTTGGAGTTATCTTTGCCGTTTGTAGGCGCCTTTGAACTGAAATGGGCCTGACTGGTGTCCATCTGGTTGATGACTGCCATATTAAAAGTCAATTAGGGTGAGACATGCAGGGTAATGACGGTGACGAACTTGCGTATTCCAGCACCATCTTTTTCTTGGCGCGTTCCAACACATCCTCTTCCATGGTGTCCTTGCTGACAAACCGATAAACGTTGACGTGCGACTTCTGCCCGATACGATGAGCACGCGCCATGGCTTGCAAGTCATTCTGCGGATTCCAGTCGCTCTGCACTAAAAAGTGAGTGGATGTATATATGATAATTGGGCCAAGAGACGCACATCAAAGATGATGACGGTGTCTGCGGTTTCTAGATTGATTCCAAGTCCACCAGCACGAGTTGAAAGAAGAAATGCAAAGTCTGGAGAACCCGGCGCGTTAAAGTGCGCAATAGACTTCTTCCTGACGTCAGAAGCCACGGTACCTAACAAGAAAGTTAATATTCTTGACCCTAATTGTAGATAAAATATCACCTACCATCTAATCTTTGATGCATGTAATTCCTCAAGGTCATGTAGTCGCTAAGGATATCCAGCATGCGGACCATTTGACTGAAGATAAGGACACGATGCCCGTCGGCCTTGAGCTTGGTCAGTAGTTTATCGAGTAACACCATCTTTCCACTGCTCATGACGAGACCCTTTAGCGTTTCCTCAATATTGTCTGATCTGATTTCGGCGCCATCGAAAAGATAAGGGTGATTAGCTGCTTTCTTGAGTTCCATGGCTGCAGGCGAAATCAGTTGCAGATCTAGATTGGAGATCGGAAAACCTCACCGATGTTGAGCAAGCTGATATTGTTATTACCTTGTGCACTCTTGATCAGACCTTGAAAGTTCTGGAAATTGTGTTAGCTCGTGGAGTTTTCCCAAGGGACCGGTGAGTGAAGGCAGACCTTTGTTAAAATGTTCTTGTAGAAAAGGGTCTGGAGGGCGCTCATCTCGACTCTAAGGATACGCTCGCTCTTCGTTGGTAATGATTTGACCACGTCTCGCTTCAACCGCCGAAGCATGAGTGATTCGACTTGCTTGTGAAGCTCCTTTATCTTGACCTCATGGTCAGAATCATTCAGGTCGAACTCGTTGGTAAGCAAAACTAAGTTCTATTAGCAGAGGTTTGATGATTTGCAAAAACTGACACTTACACTTTTCAGGCATCAAGAAATGCATGAGCGATAACAACTCTGCATCACAAGTTAATGGTAAACCATTAGCATCAGTTAGATGACGTACCTTTGACATTGTTTTGCAATGGAGTGCCTGTGATGAGCAGCTTCGAGGCCGCGTAGAAGGACTTGAGGGCCTCATAAAGCTGACTTTCAGAGTTCTTGAGTCGGTGTGCTTCGTCAACGGCCAATACCTGCCACTTGATCGCACCGAGCTCTTGAGCATCCCGTAATGTCAGTTCGTACGTTGTCAACAGTACGTTAAATCGGAGTCTCTTATACTTGGGAGCATCACCAAATTCGTACTGACGGATGGTCTCGCGAGCGGCAGCGTTACCGTTATAGCATACGACACTGAGATCTGGTGCCCATGTCGCAAACTGGGCCTGCCATGCGGTGATGGTAGACAAGGGGACAATAACGAGGAAGGGCCCAAACTGGCTATAGGTGTGGAAAAGGTATGAGAGGAAAGCGACCGTCTGGACCGTTTTGCCGAGACCCATCTCATCTGCAAGGATGCCATTGTGACCTTTCGCCCATATGTATGCAAGCCAGTTGAGCCCTGTGAGCTGGAAATCTTTGAGCGCACCCCCCGTGCAGGTAATATAGTCTGGGTCTGATTTGATTTGTTCAAAAACTGGACGCTTGTCACGGGGATACTGAGTGGAGCGGAACGGGAATTCGGCGCGTTGCTCGCGGGTATGATAGGCTTCAACCTGGGTACGAGCGATGGGACGAATCTCGTCCTGACTTTCCCAAGTACCTTGATCGTAGTTGAGATTTTGCCATTTGACGAAATATTCTACGCGACCGTCTGTCTCGCGCTGGCTTACGATGCGCTCAACGATTTTGTATGTTTCGAGCTCCTGCTTATACCGTTCCTTTTCGATCTGAAGACCCTCGATGTCTTCGCGGCTGAGGCGGGGATCGGCGAGTTTGAGCTGATATAGCTTGTCTCCCTTTATGTAGTTGTCGACCCGCTTTAGGCCCTTGTAACGCTTCAAAAACTCGTATGTCTCGTCGGTATTGTGAAGGTGAGAAAATCCTTTCCACTTGATGTGGAAGCGCTACGAAAGTAAATCAAGCATGGAACGCCAACAAAAAGGAAAGATGCTTACAATATTCTCGTGCCAGATATCCTCTGTGTCATTCTCTTTGCCTTCGTCCCGCATGTGTGACAGCACAGCCTCAATTTCGTGGTCCTCTTCGTAGGACCCGTAGTCGTGGCCTGTATTATAGTAGCCAGGGTCATCCTCGTAGAACATCGACATGTCTTCGACATCCTCGCGGTAGTTGGGAACCTTGCTGCCACGGCTGGTAAGTCGGACATCCGGCTCGTGGCTGCTGCCGTTAGGACGTGGACCGGCACGACGTTTCTTGCGAGCGCGGCCACCGTAATCAGAGTCAGAGTCGGATGCAGATGGGCGTACATGTGGTGGAAGGGCTACAGGGAAGGGTCAAGAGAGGGTGGAGCGGGTAGGTGGGAAGGACAAACTTTTTGGTTTGCTAGGTTTCTTTCGTTTATTGGATGCTTTCTTTCGTGCGAATTCCTCGTCCGCATAAGATCCATCCTCTTCAGAAGACTTTGACTGGTCGTCGTAGCCCTGTGGCGGGAGTCAGCAGTGTGGCAACGAGAGGAGGAGTGGACGTACGGAATTTACTGAACCATTGTCTCTACTTCTACTCTATATGTGAAACCACGACCATGAACGACGGCGAAACAGGAACAAAGAGACGACTGACGGATCGTCTAAGGCCATACAGGCTGGGGTTCGCCTTTGCCTCTGTGAGGGCACTTGTGGAGGGCTGGACTGAAGGCTCCTCATCGTCTTCATCGTCATCGGATGCAGCGTTGACGAACTCGCCGTCAGCGTCAGCATCGGCGTCGGGGTCGGTGTCGCGATGAGGAGAAGTGTGGAGGAGCTCATTATTGTTGTCGCCGGTGGAGGCAGCCGTCAGAGCGTCTTCGGAGTCAGAGACGTCCATGTCGCTGCCCTGTCTGCCGTTGTGGGAAGAGAGGGGATGGTGGAAGTGGGCCATGTGTGGTGGTGGAGGTGGAGGGCAAAGGGTGCTGATGTCTGAAGCGGTCACCGTGCGAAGTCCCTTGCGCGGCGCTGCATAGTTGGCGCCATCGCCGTCCACATCGCCACCTGAAACAACAACAAATCGACCTGATTCAAACTGGATTCTTTGCAGACTAGTTACACGATTGTTCATTATTCCTTGTCTGCACCATGACTCGGAAACATGTACTAATTCTTGTCAGATTTTGGACAATCAACTTCGCACTCTATTGATAATCTCGATTCTGGTCGTCAACGCCACGCACGTCTCTTGGATTGGGCACGCTCGACGATCAGAATTTGCTACGCCCAAGCCGAACATCCCCCTATCGCCCACATCGTACGGGTCCTTCTAATCTCAGCGCCCATTGAGCCTATCCCCTCTCGGCGTCGTCTACATTTTCTCCGTCAGAATCATGGTGTTCTCAATCTCATGCTCAGGCTGGTCCCTGGCACCGTCCTCATTTAGCCCAGTGCCATCGCGGGTCACAATGACCATGCGTGCCCGAGCCGAACCCCGGTCCCCACCGTGTGAAGCCATC
Source organism: Gomphus bonarii (assembly GCA_003316585.1). Lineage (NCBI taxonomy): Eukaryota > Fungi > Basidiomycota > Agaricomycetes > Gomphales > Gomphaceae > Gomphus > Gomphus bonarii. Next base: position 30,940 of record QFEC01007505.1, read on the forward strand.
TAATACACGTGCAACTCACTCCAGCACCTCTCCTCACCTCATTTGTGCAAGTACCCTCCCCTTCGTTCTTGCGTACACACAGTGACCACACGCTTTGATGACTGTCGAGAAGATAGCTGCCAGGTCCTCCGTGTCATCACGAATTCCCACTCGGCTGATAGCGACCTTCTCATCATCCGCCTTGCGTTATCATCGCACGGAACATGGCCTGCAGCATATCATATGAGGGTCGCCATGGCTCGTGATCATAGGCAGGGTCGCTCATCGAGAATAGCTCCAACAACACTCATAGTGTACTCGCGCAAGAAGTCGTTCGTCATGTTATCCTGCAGATATGCAATGAGAACACCATTTGTTGACATACCTTCATTTCATGTGAAGCCACTGGCAGCTATGAGCAGCCGTGACAGGGCCCTGTAGGGTGCTAATCTACTACAATCCTTAGACCGCATGAAAAGGCCTTCCGTAGGTATTGTATGGAGCGTGTTTAAGCTCGTACATTCATACCGGAAAGTCCCGCCGCGGAAGCAAAACTCGACATGAGCAAGAAACGAACCACTGGGAGCTCGCGGTTGTCCACGACTGTCAAGGACGCCGTGGCAATCACAAGCTGTAAAAAGAAAGCTAAAAAATGGTCTAAGGACAAAACACGTCGAAAACAGAAAGAGGTTGACGACCAAGTCGGTGAGGTTTATGACGTTGGTCCCATTCTCCGTGCTCAGCCTGCCAAGATCGAAAGTTTATATTACTTTCTCTATAGGCCATTCAAGCAAAAGGCAATGTCCCAATGTTGCTAGATAGTCTCCAAGACGATACTGTTGCCGTCCAAGCTTTAGAAGAGTCCCTTCGTGGCTTATATTCATCCACCCCCAAATAGACGTCTTCGTCTAGGTGAGCGATTATACAAACTGCTGTTCACATACCATTCATGCAGCTCATCTGTGTTGAGCAGCAGTGTCACTCTAGTTCGAAGCGCAGCTGCGACACGGTCGGAAGCTGATCCCAGGCAAGGATTCCCCTCCCACAGTAAAAAAAATTGAAACCACCGGAAAGCGCGTGAATGGGCCTGGGAGGACCAAAGTCCGCATGGTCATGGTCTTTCGATGTCCGTTCCGGATGTTCTTTGCCTGACAGCTATATCATTTAAATCTAAGGACCTTTGATGTCTTCGCCGCTGCGGCGAAATTGAGCTGGTATACTTTGCCCCCTTTTATGTAGTTCTCGACCCACTTCAGGCCCTTGTAATGCTCCAAAAATTCCTAAGTCTTCGTCGTTATTGTGAAGATGGGAGAATCCTTTTCATTTAATGCAGAATTGCTACCAATAGCAAGTCACGCAGTAACCATCAACATGTTTTCGAGCTAGTTATCCTCTGGATTGTTCTCTTCCCGTTCTCTTCCCATCGTGTGTATCTCTGCTCGCGGTCCTCTTCGTACCAGCCTGTTGTCCTCTATATTGTAGGGTCGTCCTTATAGACTCAACACGGCTGATTTTGGCTCATCCAAAATGCTTTTTTTCATAGCATAGTCATCTTTGTTGGGCATCACTCTTTAATGTGGATCGATGCAGTTGGACAGTCATAGTTGATGCTTGATTCCCCGGTCCCATGACAGAGATTAAATGTTGGAAGCAGGAAGGCGCACGGGAGAATGCTGATATCTCCCCTTTGACAGCTGATCATGACTAAATCATGTTGTAGATTCTTGTCACACTACCTAAACGTACATGAGGTACGATAAATGAAAACAAACGACGTAAATCCATGGAGCCATCCCGGGCAATATCAGTAAAAGTGCAGACAGCGTGTTTAAGACCATCCTGGGAACGTAGGATTACTGTGTATCTGAATCTTGACAGAGTGCACACAGCCAAGTCGCCAGGACGTGGCCGTGAGAGGATATTAGAGGGTGGTGGCATGTCCGATCGAGAAAGGAGAAAGACTCAAAATCAAGAAATAGAAAGTAGCAGGACATATAGTTCGATGATGGCCAAATCTTCATGAGATATCTTCCCAATTTGGTCGTGGGGCAGTGATTGACAGTTTACCCATGTCCTTTCGTTGTCGTAAATTCTTTACCTCGGTGTTGACAAGGTCTCGCAGGCGTTCCAGGTCAATGCTTCTTTCGGCCTTTGAGCCCATAAGAAGATTACGCCAAATCCCAGCTGTTGCCACAGAATTATCAATTCCGAGTTGCATTGGTCGATGTATCCGAACCATTCTCTGTGATAAATGGTCAGGACTGGGGTACATGGCGTGCGGCCATGCTATGCGGATGGCGAACCACCATCCGAGAGGCTACCCAATAGTACAAATCAGCCAACATTACAGCGATCTTGTAAACACGGCTTACACGACCATCAGGCAATGACCTCTCAGGATAACTATCATAAGTGGTTAATGTGCCATCAGGCAAAGAAAATCTGGTGTGCGGATTAGTAGGTTATGGCCTAAATTGTTACATGGATGTACCTGTGAGCGACCCAATGGTTCTCCTCACGCCTATGTCTGCAAAGCACAAGCAAAAGCCTCGGCATCCCCTCTAATCCGAATGGTGTCCACATGTCTCTAAGCATACCGCAAGCATCACCATGTCGGCCATTATAAACCGCACTGTTAATAGCATCCGCAACATTAGGAGGAATGAATAGCCGGTCAATTCTCATCGGCGGGTGATCCGTTAACCGTGCCCGAACGTAACGCTTATATGTCTGAGTGGACCAAATGCTCAAGGCTACCTCATCTACCTGGTGGCCGCGTGTAGTGCTATTGAGTGCTTGTTCGAGCTCGGACATTGGCCATACTATTGCCCAGTTGAGCAAGCGTTGATGAATGCGCTGCCATGGTGGGGGACTTGGAGGTTCAGAACCGGGCCATTCGCCACCGTGAGTATAAGCTTGTACCCCAGAGTCCCTAGGAATAGGGGGCAGGGGCGGTGAGGATTTTCTTTCAATGTCATAATGAGGCATTTCAGAGTTGGTGCCTTCAGTGTCGGGAATTTCTGGCATTGCTTCTGATTCGGCCAAATGGAGCGGAGTAACGGGATCGTCGTCTTGTTGAATCTCCCAAGTGCGATGAGAATGTTCTGACCGCGAAGGTTTGACTCGTAACTTGTAGATCTCCTCTTCCAGGATTTGCTGTCCAGGTGAATCGTCGCGCTCTGATTCAGAGTTCAACAAACGATTCAGCTCGTGCCGGGATTTGGCCTCCCGGTCTTGGGTTGGAGGCGTATTATTGGCGGACTCACGGAGTCTCGTGCCCGTCTCGTAATCTTCCGGGTAATCCTCGTCCTCCATTCCCTCCTCGATATGCTCCGAACCGTCGTGATGATGTTCAGACATTCCTCGTAATGTGTGTCCTCTTTCTGAATCACCACGTGTGAACTCAGTTTCGCCTGGATGAAGTTCAGACTCCTCTAGGACAGTCCCAGTGCGACCAGGCGTATTGATCGGGACAGCGGCCATGACGGGGGTAATACCATCGAAATCATTGGTGACACTACCACCATGTGACTGTTTCTTTCGTTCCAGATGCTCAAGCCGCTCGCGCGTTTCTTGCATAATCATAATCATGTCCTTCGCCCATGCAGGGGGGTCCTGTAATTCTCCAAATTAACAACAGGATGTTGATAGTGTTTCCTTTAATTCACCTGATGATCTTGATGCATAGGAACAACAACAACACGATCTGGGCTGTGCGGGGGAGAGATTTGCTGTTGCTGTTGCTGTTGATGGTGGTGGCGATGACTCTGCAGACTGCCGCCATGACTTCCATAGTGGCGCAACTGAAAATTCAAACGTCAAAAACCTACAAATAACACGATGTGAACACGGGACAGACGGCTTCATTCTCATATTTCAATCCTAGCTTTTTTACCCTGCCACGAATAGCCTTGCGAACAGCTCTCTTGACAACGTCATGGGTGTACTCATCGTCTGCAGCATGAAGAAGGATGCAAAGGTCTTCGTCGTGGAAATTAGAGTTATGCACTTCGGCAGCCAGAGCGCTTGGTGTAACAGTGAATGACGTCCTTGGCGTGCGCACAAGCATATCGTCAATGATCTGCTGCTCAAAAGGTTCCAGTGCGTCTGGAGTCTGCGGACGAGATTGCGTCGGTGTTTCTCCTCCATATTGATGGTAG
>QFEC01007505.1:35282-126009 GCA_003316585.1 Gomphus bonarii
GTGGGAACTGGCCCATAGGATGGTTGCGGGCGACCGAGACGGGACGATGAACGATGGCTTCCAGGAGGGTGCGCTTGAAGATGCTGGGTAAGCGGATGAAGGGACGGTGTCAATGAACCTTGAGGCTGACCCCCTCCATCTTGCTGCGACGTAGCATACTTAGATCCGCCGTAGTTGGTGATGCCACCGCCGACAATCGAAGCAGGAGCTCCAGGGTGATTAGACATGGGATGCAGAGAAGGCTCCCGTCGCTCAGACTGCACGGCCTCTCCCGCTAAGGCAGAACCATGTGCAGAAGGGGCATGCTGAGATGGCGCATGCTGAGATGGCGCATGCTGGGAGGGCGCATGCTGAGAAGGTTCCTTGGTAGTCGGCACCTTCGATACAACTGAAGGAGCTTTGGATGGAGCACGCTGTGATGCCACATGGTGTGAAGGTGCATGGGATGGCGCACGCTGGGACGCAGCATGATTGGAAGGCACATGCAACGGCACAGTTCTTTGAGTAGGGGTAACATCAATGGTACTGTCAATAGATGAAGGCAATGGCATATGCGAAGGGTGCACAGAAGTTCCGGATCTCGCCGTCAGAACATGAGACTTGACACTCTGCGGAGGAGGCGACCGCACCGAAACGCGAGACTTGGTGGTCTTGACAGACGCCGGGGATTGAGGTCCATCACGCTCTGAAGGATGGTGAGAAGACCGGCTTCTATGAGACGCTACTTGAGACGGTGCCCGCTGAAGTATTATCAATGGTTTTGATGAAGATTGAGCTAAAAAGTAAGCTCACGGTCTCTACGGGAACAGTTCGTGCATCCGCCTCGTCCCTGACAGTCTCAACGTCACATTCAGTTTCATGAACAGATTCTATCTTAACATTGGATATTCTTGAGTGCGTCCCGGAAGGTGCTTTGGAATGCTTGGAGCCAGAGGTGGGCTGCGAGGCATCAGGGTCAGTTGGGGCTTGGACACTAATATTTGGAGTCTGCAACCCGATAGGAAGAGGAATCTTAGCAGGGTTTACAGATTCGACAAGCTGATAAGAAAGGTAATACATAAATAGGAGAAGGATTCAACAATGGCCATGTGCGTACATTCTGGACCTCAAATTTGCTAGCATCAAGATTTCCAAACGACGGGACGGTATCGTGGGACAGATGTTTAGGTGCTCGAGACGGTGTATGTTCCTCTGCATGCTGCAATGTCAACTAGTGTTACAAAAAAAGACTTAATTTGAACATCGTATAGAGGAAAACATACCACGCTCCTAATGTTAATGCTGCTCCGCCTACTCCGACCGTCAACATGTTCCTCTGCCTGCTACAATGACAGCCACTGTCGCATACAGGACCTGAAATTCATGCAGAAGAAGAACATACCACAGTCCTGATGTTGATACTGCTACGCCTACTGCGACCGATATTGGATCTCTCTTGGATGTTAGACTCGGCTTCTTCGATTTCCGCAACTCCAGCGTAATCGACGCCAGACTTACTTGCAGCGAGGTCTTCCAAGATTTTTGCAGAGTTGGGAGAGGATCCCGTGAGAGCAGAGGGAGCGTGAGTATGAACCCGATGGTGTTCAAATGGTTCTGGCTGCCAAGTGAGAGGATCTGGTGGTGTTATGTCAGGTTCACTCTGCTCCTGATCCCTTTCTGGAGGCAAGGGCTCTTCCTCCTGCATAGTTTGATGCCATATAAGCACTTTAAAGAACATATGTTATTATTGGGGCGCAAATGAAATCGTTGTTTGCATACCTTTCTCCGAGACGACTGAAGAGCAAACGAATAATCAATTGTAATCATCGGCAAAGGCTATTGTTTGGAAGTACAAACCTGGAGTCGTCGACCTGAGAAGAAATGGGAACGCATCTTTCTGGCTGCCCATGAGATCTAAGCGCAGTCTCGTCTAGTAGAAAGGGGGAATGAGACACGAGGGAGGAAGTAAGATACAATTGCGCCGTGAATATATTATATCAAGAAAGTGGAAAGCGTGGAAAGCGTGCTGCAGAAAGCGGGAAAGGGCAAGCACAACGAGAACGTTTCCGACGCGGTAAACACGAGGCGCGAACTCTCAACCAAACACGGACCACGTGACCTTGTTCGATATGAACTCTGAGCCTTGTCCTCGTGTATCAGACAAGTTGGGCTTCTTGTGCTCCCACCCCAGGCGCTGCAGTAAACAATTTCACGAAAAGGGCGAGGTCTCAAGCAGAATGGTCAGGACAGAACTTTTGCGTGATCTCCTAGTAAAATATTATCAATGAGTCTAGTCCTTCCCACCCAAAGCGCCCCACTGAAAATCGCCAAGGCACCCCGAGACCCTCCATCAAGCACCTCGAAGGTCTCCGGGTCGTTCAGTTCGACGTAGTCTAATCTGAGTTCAACCTGGGCAGCTTCAGCCTGTTCTTGTTTGCTTTTCACAAGCTCTTTCGCCCGCTTTACCGCTTCGTCACGGCCCAGACCCGCTGTCCACACCTTTCCCCCGACGTTCAGGGCCTCATAAAGTGTGACAGCAAATGGAAGTTCTTTGTCATTTAAGTAGCTGTTCCGAGAAGACAGCGCCAAACCGGATGGTGCCCTTGCTGTCGGAACAATGTGCAAGTTCCGGGGGTGAGGATGTGAAACCAGAAGATCTATGCACATTCGACGAAGGAGCAGCGCCTGCTGGATATCCTTCTGACCGAAGTATGCGTCGGTGGGCTGGAAATAAGTTATTAGGCATCCATATCTATCTGCAATTTATAAGCGATTTTTTCACCTCAATAATATTGAATAGCTTAGTCACGACGGTCGCAACTCCTCGGAAAAAATCTGGTCGGCTGCGACCCTCCATCTGGTGGCTGTAGCCCTTTATCTCGATGAATGTCCCCTTTTGTAAAGCGACGTTCCGCTCGATTCCATTAGGATACATCTCCGCAATGGAAGGAGCAAAGATGGCATCTACTCTCCGCGGGCCAATAGTGTCTGAAGAATGAGACACAACAAGTTCAGATAACTTAGATAGGTCTGTCCCCAGTGTGCGAGGATAAGAATCAAGATCCTCATGGGGTGCGAACTGCGCAGGGTTCACGAAAATTGATACAACAGTAAGGTCATTACCTCGGAGAGAGTGCTCGACTATTTTTTAGTCATAAATGGCCCTGGTTGAAGTAGCTAAATGGAACCGCACCTAACGAAAGATGGCCGTAGTGCAGCGCGCCCATAGTTGGGACAAAACCGACAGACTTGCCTGCAAGACGTGCATTCTCGCGCCATTCGCGATACGAAGAGACTGTGTTGAAAACAGATATTGACGATAGTCTCCGGTCCTGCACCGACATGGGTTTGGTTTGCGTGACACTCCAGAAAAACAAAGATCGGGGAAACCTCTGCCGCGCAATAATGAGCATACACACTAGCTAGCTTGGAAGTAGTGCAATACAGTTGGGAAACCAATAAGTTTGAATTCTCAGAAGAAGCGGGTGAAAACGATTTTCACGCAGGTTGAAAACCCAAAAGACGCCCGAACCCGGACCACCTCAGCCATGGGCTACAACACATACGCACTTGCTGCCCCTACTTCGGCGGCCATTGTCGTTGGGTTATATCTCCTATTCACAGGTTCTTGCTAAGATTTTCTCCCCAACCCTGCCATCTCAACTGACACGCTCGCAGATTCTGGAGAATCGTTCAATGTTGGTCGTTTTTTGGAGGAATCGAGCCCGTATATGTGGGCCATGGTTGGAATTGGCTTATGTATAGGCTTAAGTGTACTCGGTGCCGGATGGCATGTCCCAAGTCATGGTCCGTGTGTCCGTGCTGCATTACTGACAAATTGGCAGGGGTATATTTGTGACTGGAGCATCAATATTGGGAGGAGGGGTGCGTGCACCACGAATACGAACCAAGAATCTTATTAGGCGGGTACCTAGACCATACAACTGACTCTGCAGCTAACTGATCCTGCAGCATCATCTTTTGTGAGGTCGTGGCAATTTACGGCGTCGTATGTTTTTTAGAAAACTGTTTCATGTTTCCCTGGTCCATTTACTCATTTCTCCTTTCAAAGATCATGGCCATCGTCTTCTCTTCTAAAATTACATATGTATCCGATTCACAGCTCTACACTGCCGACAATTATTACACCGGTTTCTCTCTCTTTTGGGGCGGACTCACAGTCGGATTGTGCAACCTTCTATGTGGTGTGGCAGTAGGTATCACCGGATCCAACGCGGCCCTCGCAGATGCTGCGGATCCAAACCTGTTTGTCAAAATATTGATCGTGGAGGTGTTCAGTAGTATTATGGGCTTATTCGGATTAATTGTGGGTCTCTTGGTGGTGAGTCTCGCTAACTTGTCCAAATTCTGGCAACATAAAATGTTTGTTCAGTCAGGCAAAGCTCAGCCATTTAAAGCTCAAGTATAGCACCACCCTAAATACTCTCATTGTATAATTTCATTAAATACCAAGGTTTCATAATTCAAATTAAGCAGATTACAGAAATGTATCTAAACTTCAGGTACTTGAAAATGGGAGAATTACAAATGAAATGTCGTGGTGATACCAATAATAGCATATACTCGCTCATCGATGAGCAGATTCCTCGAAAGGGTTCTCCACATATTCAACTTCTAGATGTTATTTCATAATATCAGTATCTTTTAAACCCAATACACCGGACGACGTACCATCATCATCAGCTACATTTCTAGAAGGCTGAGCAGACGAACCAAGAGAAACCGGACGTTTGGGAAGAAGTCCTAGTTTCGCTGTAGACGATATGAGAATTAACGGGATGAAAAAATCATGTCAATCTCTCACAGGCATCGACGTTATTAGGAGTAGTGCCTCCAGGCGCAGTCGGGGATGAAGGGACCCCTGAAGTGTATGATGTCATAGGCTGTGCCGCAGTGACTGACTGGTTGGCTGGGGACATTGGAGGCTGGCCAGAAGGAGCTATGTGCGAATATTTAGCATTGAGCCTCCCTATCAACAATAAATAGCGTACCTGTTGTGCCTAAATCATAACCCTGCGCTGAGACTGAATGGTTGGGGTCATAATATATTCGAGAACGTGGGGTGGTATTCCACGAATCCCCACCAGGAAGAGGCTGCGGATAAGCCGAAGACTGTGCTTGACTGAAACAACAGAATTAATGGTCACACAGGAGGAATGGGGTGATTTACCTAGGAGGGTTGTCAAATTCCTGAATCTTTGCCTTAACTTTTGAATAAAGCGTGTTGAAAGTCCTCTTTCCAGCTGAGAAAATTTAGTATAGTTTTCATAGAGACAAGAGAGATCAGTTCCACACACTTTCGGCAAACTTTCCTAGCTGCTCCTGCAACTGACTTATTCCATCTCCTTCAGTAGAAGGCTGGCGGTCGCCAGAGGGGAAAGGACCTGTCCGAGGCCGGTATGGAACATGACCAGAGGAAGTATGGCTGACCTGCGGCCGCCACGCAGCCTGCTGTTCTGATTCTTCGAGCATGAGGCGACGAGCCATTTCCTCGTCAAGTTCAGTTTGAGTCTGTTCGCGAGCCGAACACAATAGTTAGGACGCAGGTAAGACGTCGCGTGCGAAGAGACGCACTACATCAGCGCGCTCAGTTGAGGTGTACGATGGATCGCTCATTCCTAAGAGAACGTCCACCGCCCTGTCTTGGTCACCGGCAACGGATTCTAAAACGGACTGAAGGAGAGAGATATCGAAGTCGGGGAACATGGCAAGGAGTGCAGCAACCTTTGGATCTGCAGGAGTTTCGGGCTGAGTGTGGCCACCATCGAAAGAAGGTACATCAGGAGTTGCTTGAGAATCGTGCGGAAGAGTAGGTATGGGGTGGGAAGGACCAAAGGGAGGCTCTGATGTTGCTCCCTCGGTGGTGAGAGAAGGCTGCAAAACCTCGTCGGTGGTCGTCATGGTGGGTTGAATAGTCCTGCGAACTGCGGCGGGGGAGTTCGAGGCATGACGTAAGTCGCTGACCATCAATTGCTTGCACGTGACCATACTTGTATGCGAAGATCTATTGCGTGCCACTGCTCTCTCACACGATCGGAGAGTTCCTGGCCGTGTTCGAGCCAGCAGAAGCGAAGTACATACAGCAAAAAGAAAAAAAGAAGGAGTAGGAAAAAAGGGGGGCAGTGGCAAGGGTGGGTGTGCAAAAAGGCAAAGCGACTTGAAGTCTCTATGACTATCGAGCGCGGGATGCGAGACAGGCGATACGTAGGGAGGAGAGAGAGGAATAGAACGTATGACATAATTTACTACATGAAAAACGGACGTGGATGTGGAACTAAACAGAAAGTTTGACCCATTTTACTAGGACGCCTATATGCAGCTTTCCGTTTTTTTGACATACTACGATACTTATACTCATGATGATTTTCAGTCCAAATTTCCTGATATTAGTGGCTGGTAATTTTGAGTTCATCATGGACACTCGCTCGTGTTGATCTTGATATATTATCACTGCAGAAGGGCGGGGCAAGTCAGACCTGGATTTAGAACCCTGGTACTGTAAGGACTCAGGCTTATAAACAACTAAGTTTCCTGAACATATATGATACAGTGGTATTATGACAATAAAATGACAACTTCCTCCGGTCTTGGATTTCTTGTAATTCATTAGACGGTATGTATCTAATTAATAGAGATCAGTTGTAAAAACTGCCATATAACCTACAAACCCTGACGTTGGTCTCTACATAAAAAATCCAGTACGATTTGATGCTGCATTTACGTTCCACCCTCTCTAAAAAAAAACTTATAACAATTTAATGACAATTTATACAGACTGCTTGGATATTCATGCGCATGCTTGTCTGATATAGTTTTGCTCACGATTAAAATCTAGAAAAGAATATTCTTCGTATGATGCATATATCATGATGCTCAATCAGACATTTTGTCTGTGGTGTCCGGGAGGGTACCACGAAATTGATCACTGGGACGGTCCTCGAACCGTAAAAAAATCATTAAATCGACCACGACTACAATGACTAAAGCACCTTCCTGGTGCGGTACATGTCTTGATAAAAAGAAAAAGAAAAGGTGGCCACCCAATCTGTCTTAGATTACCACAGCCTCCCGTACGGCGACCGTCCATTCCCTGATCACTCGCGCTGAGTATCAATTCAGTATACGTCCTTCGCTGTGAAATTCAGCGGGGTCACGTCTACTTGCTTGCGCCAGCGGCGAGCTCCTCAGGGAGACTCGAAAGCTGGAAAATTTCGCGATAGTGGTACAGTTGGATCAGAGGAAACAGACCAATTGGAGAAATGGTGCTTCATTGAGATTTATTGTACATGATTAAGCACACTGACCGCTGGTGCGAGGTCGTAGAGTGTGCCACTGAGTAATACAGACGAGCCATAATGAATACTTGGACTTCGTGACTCGTTCGTGACTCCTTTTAAGTGTTGGAACCTGGCAGCAGAATTCCTATGATAGGGTATAGTAACATGTTAGCTCGCCTCGGCGATCGAGCACTTATCATGTCAGACCACAAGCAAATGAGACCATACACAAGAGGAGGAAGAGTATCACCTTAGCTATATAGTGGGGCAGCAAACAACCCCAAGGGGGTTGGGCCGGCGGGGGATGGCGGGTCTGTCGCCGGCCCAGCTGCCAGCTAGAGGACACAGGAAAACGGGAATTCCGAGGGAGCCGGCCCCGCTCACAATCCGTAGATACAGCTAGAGCTACAATCATGCTAGGCACACACCTGAGGTCGAATAAAATGATGAGAAAAAAATGAGTATGCTAAAAACTATAGAAGAGGAGAGAGAGGCCACATCCCTTTGGCAAGTATTACATTCGTGCCTATTCTCCCTCTCGATGCCCATAATTTCACAAAATAATAATAATAATAACAGTAATTCCCAACTGAAACTGCCAAAGTGAGCATGAGCTGATCATCAAATTCCGACATAAAAGACAGACTCATGCACCTCAGTGAGCTTCAAAGTTAAACCAGCTTCCGAAATTTTGTGTATAGAGGGATCAGATCCCTTGTAGTGCTGAGGTGAGTGCCAAGCCCGAAGCTGAATTAGCAAGCCAGAAACCATGATAAGCATGAATCGGTGCTCGGCATCGGATCCAAGGTTGCTCGGTATTCGGTTTCATTCACTCAGCGTACTATCTGATGTGGGAGGATCCTGCTGTACTGATATGCAGCATATAATCCGATCATAAGATCACCAAGCCGATATCCCAGGCGCCGCATGTACTTCAATGACCCCAATACCGTAATCGTGACAGAGCAGGGAACAATGGATGTGCGAGCCTTGGTGGTATGTTTTATAACTTCTACGCCCTCATCCACGCAGCCTGAAGTTGGAGATTGGAAAGGTGCTCAGACAGGAGAAGAGGCCGCCCAGCACACTGACCAGAGTAATTCCATCCAAGTCGCAACTCAGCTCGCCAACGGCATAAGAGTCACTTTCTGGTCCACAACTTCCCATTTCATCGCATACATAAATATACAAATTGAAAAAGAGAAATCTTTTGAGTTCCAGATCACTGAGGCTGACGAGGTTCACACCTAGTCTAGATCTAGCCAGTGCAAGATATAGGAAATGTCATCAATTCAGAATGCGACGTCTAACATATATTATCGGCATACCTATCGTTGTTATGTCAAAAATACTCCTGTGCTTCCTGCAGGGTTAAACTTTCGTAGCCAGGACTACGGCTTCTCTATTGGCTGCAGTCCTAATGAAGGGTGAAGAAGACCACGCACAGCAGACAAAAAGATTTCTTATTTGGAAGACTGAGAAAACCCTGTAAAGTGGTTATTTTTGCATATAAGATCCTATTCCAAGAAAATTATCAGAAAATGCGTGTGTCATTAAATTTTTCCTCAAGACACCTAAAGAAAATTTTAAGCAAACATCAAATTTCCCACAATTTTGTTAGACAAGATAAACCTGATGCAAAAGTAACCACTTTACAAAAATTCATCATGTATTTCCAAGCCAGAAAACCTGTAGTTTGCCCGCCCGGTGGTCCATTGCAATCCTGACGTGAGTTGCAATGACATGCAGGACGAATGTCTCACAAACTCAATATTACCGATGCGAAGTGGTAATATTCCTATGTCAGTGTACCACAACCTTCGCAACTAACGATTACTGACTTCTGAGAACTTCAAATGATATCATTGCCTCCCAGGCAGACTCATAATAAATCGGTGGGTAGTAAGTAAACGCCAACGCGAACTCGTCAGGCTTATTTCAAGGAGACAGACTCACGAGCACCCTTGCGAGACAAATCAAACGAGAAGGCAAGCAAATATCACAGAAAAGCTGAACAGGACCGGGACCAGCAGGATACCGATTCATACTCACAAATTGCGCCATGGAGAAAGAGTGGGTGTAATCCAGGGATTTCTGCCTAATTATTCAGAGGACCTTCAGTGCCGAAAAAAGTGACGTGTGCATGTCACTCTAGACATTAGGTGCTAGTTGCCACAAGATATGAGAAAGGAATCCATCATCAGTTGGTATCCTGCCTTCACCGTACCACCACGAGCGGGGGAGCACATATGCGGCGTATGAACCGGGAATGGGACAGGAAAATGTATGTCTGGGCGCAGCACAGAGGAAGCTTCAGAGATGCTATACCATGGTTACACAGCGGGACAAGGTGCACGAAGTGCATGTCAGTGCCGAATTCCATGAAGGTTGTAGATAAGAGTGAACGAAAGCACAGATCCAGGATAATGACCAGTCTTCCCAGGTCGGAGGAGCTCGCCTAGAGAATATGGCTCAGGGACTTTCTTAGTCTACTTCCTGATCTCGTAACTGGCGATGCTAAGGAGCGCGGTTGGTGCCTAGAGCTTCTGAATAGTGGTGGTGGTGGGAAGAGTGATAAATAGTTCTTTGATCCTTGAGATCTGAACATCTGAACGGCGTCGGTATGACAAAGTTCGTATACCAAGATGGTAGTGTTCTCAAAGGGCGAAGGAGACCAACCATGGGGTCCATTGTATGGAAAGGGTGAGTAGCGGGAGGGGTTTTTCGCAATGAACCGGATTTCTGCCATCGGTAGTGCGGGATCAAGCATGCTCGCTATCCGCCCCGTCGCCAATCCAATGGGTGTCATCTGTCACCTCTCACGCCAAGACCTGTTGCCTAGCCCCATTGGCTCGAGACCTGTCTCGAGATAAGCGTACGCAGTGTTGAAGGTGTCTGTACGACTTGCTGGTAGTGAGGTTAAGAGCGGATCAGGGACGGAGGCCGTCGAGAGCTTGGAACACGTGACCCGGAGAGGATATTAGCGAGAGACGGGCTCAAGTATGTAACTATGTCTTGTATACACATGACCTCCGGAAGAAGCCGCAAGCATTATGTTTCGCTTGGCTCTTGTTCCTCAAAGAATTAACTAAATGCCGATGTTCTACTGGCTTACCGTGACATCATTTCTGCTATGACTCACGACACAAATGATACAAATCCATTCAGCTGGCATCCATGACAGTTGCTCTCGTTGCATTCTCAGACTATAAGCATTCTCAAACTATACATGTCCTTGTCGCTGAAAGACCGAGCGTACTCACAGTCACGGCAACGAGAAAGAACATGTCACAAAGATAAGACTGGGGAGAGCGCCACATCATCAGCACCCTAGATCAGATATTAGCCGGTGATCGCACGTCAGCTGACACACTCTCTCCAACTGTATGAACCGGATACTGGGAACAGGTTTTGCTGTTGTCGACGCGATATATGAGATTAAGCGACGAAAGTGATACATATACGGTGTCTCACGCTGCCTGGGCGTTACGGTATCGAACCCTCTTTCCCACTGCAGATCCGGACTTGAGTTGTCTATCGTTCTTTCCAGCAAGCGTTCATGGCGAACCTCCCTCTCGACAAAGCTGAACTCATCGCTATATTCCTAGAAACATTTCTGTTTGGTGAGTCTTCAATTCAGCTTTCCACGACATGTTGATCTATATTCTCCCTTCAGGTATTTTCTTCACCCTGTTCTGGATCACGCTCTGGATACTTTTGAAAAAGCAAACCGAATTCAGGAGCGACCGTTTGCTCATTGTCGTATTAATTTTCATGCTAATCTTGTCTACCTCCGTGAGTCTAGTTGAACTTGCACCATAATACTCATGAACCCCACTAACTCCCTTCAGCACATTGTAATTGATTTTGTCAGGATTATTGAGGCGTTCATCTCCCATAGTAACCCAGCACTTGGTGGCCCAATTGGTACCCCATTTCCATTCTTGTTTGTAGCACAGAAAGGTCACATATCCCGCTAAATCAAGGGTATTATGGTCAAATCTCTCAGCCGCTGTATATCGCCAAAAATGTTGTCTTTACTCTCATTTCTCTGACTGGTGATGCTGTAATGGTAAGTCTGAGGCAAGCACTTTGTACCCCTGTCGTTGACAATATCGTACAGGCTTGGCGGTGTTATGTCGTGTATCGGAAAAGCCTGTTCGCTATAATTGTTCCTTCGTTGCTAATTGTTGCTAGCTTTGGTGAGATAGTGTATCAATTACTGGGCAAAAATTCACCTGCCTTTTAGTTTCAGCTTGTTTCGTCGTTAAGAATGTTTCGAGTGCTCCAGCTGGAGCAACAATCTTTGTAACCGCCACTCCTTGGGTTACATCCTTGTTTGTTCTTGGACTAACCACAAACTCATACTGTACTGGTATGGTTGAGAATTTTGACTTTTGCGTTGTGAACTTAGATATCTTTACAGGTTTAATCGTATACCGAATTTGGAGTAGCATGCGCTCTCTTGGGCCCCGTAAAGGCACTGGCGGTCTTATGCCAGTGATTATGGCCCTTGTTGAGAGTGGTGGTCTCCATGCCTCTGCCTGGCTCGCGCTTCTCATTACCTATCTCTCGGGTTCGAACGGCCAATATGCGGCTTTGGATACGATCACACCTCTAGTTGTATGTTGTTTCATGCGTATGACTTCGTTCGCCTTCTCACCCCATTCAGGGTATTGTGTATAGTTTGATCATTATCCAAATCGATGCCTACACTTCCCACACGCCAAGCGTTGGCACCAATGCCGATTTATCTTGGCGCAGTATGCATCGACCACATACAATTCCCAACAGCTACGCCCTCCATCCCCGAGCCGTCGATATAACTGTCACGACACACAGAGCTATACATTCTGATGAAATCAGCAGTATGCACTCTCCTGGTGCTCTCAATGGGTCTAAAGAGGTCAAGCATTTAGAACATGTTGGGGATGATGGACTTGCATAATATGGCTTATGGACATGCCTATCATATTTTTGGGAAATAATGGGACTAGGGAAATGTGTAATACCTGTACCGTGTTAAAATTCCGGCAGCGGTGCTCACAACCAATCGGATCCATCTCTAGCCCGCGAGGGAAGTTGCCGACTGGAACACCCGGCTAACTTCAATCCTGCATGTTTGAGCTCTCCAGTGGCACAGGTATCCTTTTCTCCATCAGGCTACCGGAGAGTGGCTCAATTCGGGTTGTGTAGGTTTTGGAAATGTGTTTCACTGAGATCAAAGAAATCGATGGTTGCTCAGGGGGGTGCAAATTATGTGTAATGTTATGATTACCCTTGTTCTGAACTGAATAGAGATATAACGAAGGAAGTTGTTCCAGATCATCTGCTTTGTCAAATGCCATAGTTAGTTTCCGACGAGCCCAACGACCAATTGTTGCCATCTATTCGATCACCGAGCTTTTTGGAGACTGAATCACCAAGTCTGCAAAAACGAATTACGTAAGCATACGCATGATGGCTCGCGGTGTACAAATCCTCCGCGAGCTTCGGCATGATAACAAGGTTGGACTTATGACAATTAAGCCACAGCTATCCCCGCGCATGATGTTGGTCGCGAATGTAAGAGGAGTCAATGGGAGTCCGATCTCGGGTTGATGACATGAAGATCAATGCAATTGAGTTCCCCATGGTGGTGCGACGTAACTATGATTCTCTAAATCTCAGTCATGACTCCAGAAGAGGGTAATCAAGTGACTCATTTGCATCTCCGGCAATCTCCCGGCTTGTACCAACTTAAAAAGACAATCTTGACAAGGCTTGCGTGGGTGAACTAAAGCCACGCAGCACAACATCTAGTTGGATATAATAATCTGCTGGGGATGATTGGACGCTTTGCTCCGTGGGAACCGCATTGAATGGCCCGTAACAACGAAGACGGTTTTGGGAATTGCATTGTTCCGTTGATGAACCTGTGAAAAGCACGTGGGTAAGCAATGTATGAGAGAAATCTTACATTTTTCTTTCAGGACGGGACGACTCCTTCTAAAGTCATAGAATAAAAATAATAGGAGTTGATCCGGGGCACAACCAGGAAATCACCTACATATGTTATCTGAGTGATTCCCGCTAACGAAAACATCGCCACTATTTTCGTCCAATTTCGTTTGGAAACCATATCATTGGACTCTGGTGTGGAAACTGCATGATGGCCGCCGTTTCCTGTGTCCTCATTCGTATTGCCAACATGAAACTACACGGCAGGTGGTAGCTTGGCCACGAAGCAGGAAGATTACCATGACCATGTTCGAGAAAATATCTGGGTGGCGCAGCGCAAAAGGTCACCATATTACTTGAACCGTTTGAATCAAAACAAGAAGCTCACACGATTCCAGAAGAGGGTCTTGACGATAAAACCTCTTCGGTTTAAACTCGGCCATTTCGGTAACACATCATTCAAGGAGAAGATCTCTCTGGGCTCACCGATACCACCCGTTCTTCACAGCTCCGCCTCTCCGTTCAAGATCATTGGTGTCGGAAACTGATCACGTCAAATATTCATAGAATTTATTCCTTCGAGCCTCCGTCCACTTGTAATCTTTCACCAATACACCTACTCTTCAGAATAACTTGCCATAATATCAGTTAGCTTCATGGATACATTCCTCTTCAATATGATACTTTAGCAGCAAGTAAAAGTTTACCCAATCTTTGGAAGTTTGTGCTTCTACAGATACAAGCCTTGCATGCAGACAAGATACGATTAACATATTTCTTTCTAAATAAACAAGGACATGCATCAGAACAGCGATACGGAGTAGTAGAGAGTAGAATGATGACTGCAATCTTATATTTTCCACCTGGCTTTTACACCCATGTGACGGGTACACGAAAATCAGCACATTACCAGAATGTCTAATTTTCCCACGATGCATCAGCTTCTGCTGTGTTGTCTAACGCTGGCAGACACAGGTTCCAAGTCACGGGTTGGTAGTTGCATCCATTCCTTTAGGTGGTCAGAACCATATAAATAAACTCTAAAAATCTAGCCTTTACAGTTTTGCAATATGGATCAAAGCTTGCATACCAGAGTTTAAACTCCGACACTGAACTAAACGAAGCAGCGAAGGGAAATAATGCGGTGCCGGGAGGCACCGCAAAAACAATCATCGAACATACAAGCACAGATAGGGAAAGCCCTGACGTGGCCTTGAACTTGGACGAGCTCCCGTGACTAATGTTAGTTCTGTCCAACACGTGTAAGTCCGATATGGACTATGGAAGGAAACCTTATGCCTACTTAATACTTATTGATGGGTAGGCGTTCTTTTCGGTTAAGTAATTGGAGTAGGTTTGGCCACTGAAGTGCAAGATTCATTGCCAAAGATAGGAAAACTGACCGCCCATCGGACAAGTCAAGACACAGGGGATAATTGCACCATATATTGTAAAACTACAGCTACAGCCCTCATTGCTGTTCGGGCGCCCGGGGTCTGTCGTGGCCAAAGCAACATACTTAGAGCGTTCCAGACTTCTTGGACGTCTTATTAGTGTGTCTATCACTCAAGCGTGGCTATGGCGGACATCCCTCTCGACACAGCAGAACTCCTTGCCATATTTCTGGAGACATTCCTGTATGGTAAGAGCTCAGAGTACCTTTGTAAATAGCCTGGTACATCTGTAACCTCCCGCTTCAGGTATTTTCTTTACCCTGTTCTGGGTCACGCTCTGCATACTCTTGAAAAATCGAACCAAGGCCAAACCCAACCATTTTCTGATTAGTGCATTAATATTCATGGTAATATTGGCAACCTGCGTAAGTTTAGATTGAATTTAACATGCCATAACGAGTTCTAATAGCTTACTGCAGCACATCATAATTGCCTTCGTGAGAATTATTGAAGCCTTCATAGTCAATTGGGACCCAGCACTGGGTGGTCCAGTTGGTACTCCATGTTCCTTCTTCGGGGTATTGAAAGGACTGATTTCTCTCAGTATACTATACACGACTTACCAACCCGCTTCATATCTCGAAGCATGTAGTGTATACCACTTTGTCTATGACCGGCGATATTGTTTTGGTATGTTCATGGTGTAAGTTAGAACTGATTTCGTTGACCTCGCTATAACAGGCTTGGCGATGCTATGTCGTATGCCATAGAAATCGTCTCGTCATGGTTATCCCTGCTGTCCTGATTACAGCCAGCGCTTGTGAGATGTGTATTACCTTCATTACAACTCTTCTTATCTATTTTTCAATCAGTCTGCGGTTATGCTGGCTGTTGGTCATTATCCATCGCTTCACCTGGATCATCCATCTTCTCCGCCTCCACAAAAAGTTGGATAACAACTTTCTTCGTGATTACACTCTGCACGAATACCTACTGTACTGGTCTGTTGTTTCGGGGTTTTTATTTTTACATTGTGATTTACAACTTTTTTCAGCTTTGATTGTATCCCGAATTTGGACCAGTATTCTTTCTCTTGGACCCTGCCACAATGGCAGTCGGAGTCTTATGGTGGTGCTTATGGCCCTTGTTGAAAGTGGAGCTCTTTATGTCTGTGCTTTACTAGCGGTACTTGTTACCTGTCTCTCGGGTTCCAACGGGCAGTATGTGGCGTTGGATATTGTCACACCTATCATTGTTTGTTTGTTTTCCTTTCGTAAATAGAGCTTTCTCATTCATGTGATCTTACTCTCCAGGGAATCGTGTTTACTTTGATCATTATCCAAATCAACGCATATGCCTCTGGTATGACAGGGCGCGACACCCTTACCGCTGTATCTTGGCGCACTGGACAAGGTTCAACCCAACCGCCTGCCGGTAGTTACCCTATGCAATCCGTGGACATAAACATGACGACACAGCAACCCCTACATATCGATCGTGCTCGCCTTCATTCAGTTAACGTCGCCGATGAGTCCAAGGAGACCAAGTAACAAGCAAGTTTCGAGGTCTGGCATACCTTGGCATGTATATTGTATGTAGCCGGATGTTCTTGTCCGAGTACCAGTGTCATAACATCTGTACACCGATAAAAGACCAGCTTTTTTCCAGCTTCATTGTCTAGAGGTATCAGCATATGGACTGCTCACCTTTGAAGTGTTTTGAGGAGCGTTGAATGACAACACCATAGATATCTCCTCATATTGTGCCCAAGACTCACCTTCCTAGAGATGTGGGATGTTTTTCAGACCACTCTGGAGCAATATGTAATCAAAGCAGTGCTTCAGTACAATTTGTATCGTCTTCGAGACGATGTATGTACGGCAAATCGGCGCACGGAGAGAAACTGTAGGTATAGCAAACCATGTGGCGTGCCGCACAGTACAAATGATAATTAACTTAGTTTCTATCCTGTTACCACGATATAAACAGAAAAACAGGGAACATGATCGTCCTCTGGTCTGCAGTTAATCTCCATCCTATTAGACTTATTTTCCACTTGTGGAATAAGTTGACCGGCCATCGACCATTCATGCACCGTGTTCCAATATCTAACCAAGACAACATAGCTGCCATGTGGTATATTTCCTACAACCACGGAGTGTGATTGAAGAGTCCTGTTGAGTCACAAGTCACCTGGGCGCAATGTTGGAGACAGTACCACGTCCCAACAGAAATATCACGAGAGTCAATGGAGTCAGTGTAAAACACAATAATTTCCGCGATAAACCGTTTGAATCATCTTTGTAGAAAGTCATATATTTCAATCATTCGGCTTTGATAATACTTCTATGGAGTTCCTGTGGTAATCTTCTACAACGCTACTTCAAGCAGTTAAATTAGTAAAAATTGAAATGATACAACTCCTACCGCCACAAAAACAACTGACCGATGGAGTCATTCTGAGGTGTTAGAACCTAATTACAACGGAATTCTGGGGGAAAAGGTGGATGTTCCTAAGTATCTTCGGGTTTCAGAAAATAGGCTATATCATGGAGCATTCAGAATAGTTTTGAGCATTTTCAAAAAAAAAATTATGGGGTGTAGATCAAACATGAAATAGAAGGTGAAATTAAAATGAGATAAAATCATATTCGGGAAAACATATGAATGTCTTGGATTGAAATTTGTGTGACAAACTCAATTAATTTAGCATATTATACGCACGGCCCACTTAAACAACTGCACTCGAGGACTTTGGGTATAATGTTAGAAGGTCCAGGGATGTTATCTAGTCCAGGGATGTTATCTACTGTCAATAAATATCTTGCAAGGACTCCAAGATCCGAGTGGTTGCGCCTCAGATTGCAGATTGCAGATTGCCGAGAACCGTGGGGGTATTATTTAAAGATGAGAATTTATGGATAATCTCATTGCAAGAGTCACAAGAATTTCATGGGAGTTCCGCGACATCCGTACCGTTGCGGGACGTCTATTAATTGGAATCACGGGGACGGGGTTTCAGTGTGATCAGAGTGCGAGGCCCTGGTAGCAGGCGCGTTGCAGTGCCGACTGATCGGAAACCGAGCGGTGGGTCTTGTTCAGGGATGTGGTGGTCTTGTATAACCCGATGGCCAGACAGATACACCAAGTTCATGCTGCATACGGATAAAATGTGCTCGCTCTGTTCTGAGTCTGGGAGTGTGTGTTCTGGGAATGTGGACGGAAGAGATGGGAAATCCGAGCTGTCGGTCAGCGGAGTCTACGGGTTTGTCTCAAAGAACTCCTCTCTCCAATGGAGGCTTTTACTTCTTCAAATTGAGACAAGCTGCTGACCACGAACGACGTGTCTCAGTAGTTATGGCTTATTATGGCAGTGGCGAAGACGACTCGTTTTCGCACTCGACACACATATCTGTCTACATCAGTCTCGTCTAGCTCGAGTGTTCGCCGCTCCTAGTCAATCTCTCCAGCCCCATACAAATTTTCGGCGAGTATATAAAAAAACATGGCCGGGGGAATCCCTCTCGACAAAGCTGCGCTCCTCGCCATTTTTCTAGAGACGTTTTTATACGGTGCGGGTTCATATTTGAGCAACCTCACAGAATGACTCACAAATACTACTTCAAGGTATATTTTTTACCCTGTTCTGGATCACCCTCTGGCTCTTGAAAAATAGATCCAGGGGAAAACCCAATTTCTTTTTAATCGCTGCATTGATTTTCATTCTACTCCTGTCAACCTCGGTGAGGCAATTAGAAATTACCCCATCATCTTCACGAGAACTCATCATACCACTGTAGCACGTCATACTTGATTTTATTAGAATCATAGAAGCATTCATAGTCCATCAGGACCCTGCGACGGGCGGTCCCATTGGTATGCCATTCCTCTCATTTTATGGTATAGAACGATTGAATTCTTCTCCTCTTCAAGGATATTTTGCTCAGATCCCTAATCCGCTTTTTATCGCGAAGAATATCATCTATGCAGTTACCTCTTTGACAGGTGACATTGTTATGGTAAATCTGTGACATACAATGACACCCATCATTTGACTTTATTCCAACAGGCTTGGCGGTGTTACATTGTATATCGCAGAAATCTTCTCGTCGTAATGTTTCCCATCACGGCAATCACCGCTAGCATTGGTGAGAGTCTATACCTCTATCACTTCTTTAGGAAAACATTAATCTTTTTCCAGTTTCGAATGTTTTTGTTGTTAAGAACGTTATCGGTGCTCCCTCTGGATTACCTATCTTCGCGATTGCCACACCGTGGCTTACAACCACGTTTGTCCTTGGACTGTGCACAAACACATACTGTACCTGTATGTATATCAACAACCTTGCTTCTAAATATTGTTCACATCACAACCACTTGTTCAGGTTTCATTATATATCGAATTTGCAGCAGCATTCGCTCTTCTGGACCTCGTTATGGAGGTCGCGGTCTAATGCCAGTCGTCATGGCACTCGTTGAGAGTGGAGCACTTCATGCCTCTGCCTGGCTCGCGTTACTCTCCACTTATCTCGCGCGTTCCAATGGGCAGTATCCGGCCTTGGATGTGATCACACCCATCGTCGTATGTTATATCTTGCCCTGAACAACGTTTCTCTTCTCCGTAATTGACCTTTGCATCACATTCAGGGGATCGTATTTAGTTTGATCGTTATCCAGATCGAAGCCTATGCTTCTGCGCTAAAACGCAATCGCAATTATTCTATAAATTGGCGCGATACGGAACAATCAGCCCCTACTTTTGCTCCTCGGTATGCTAGGCACCCCATCGATATAACCGTCACTACAGAACAGACTATCAAGGGAATGGACGAGGCATAGTTGAGTGTTGTGTCAGAAATAGAACGAAGGTATCATGGGATCAAGCAGACGCCATATTAACAAGCAAAAGACGTACGTGAACTTGTCGGACGACGTACTGATGGTGAAATCCCATCTGACTTCCTGTGGCGCCGGTAATCCTACCCACATTCAAGAAGGTTGCACAGCGACGATCAAGGCAACATGTTCTGTCGCACTAATTTAACTTGTTTTTTTCTCTGGGAGAAATATTTCACTCCGTTGGCAGTCCATAAGGAATTAAAGATTCCAATATTCACTCAAGATTGGTGTGATTTTTTGTACTTTATTCAGTATGATGTGAGGAAGGCCCAACACATCTATCGAGTCATATTTACTCCAGTCTCTCTGTTGTCTGTAAACGAAAAAATAAAATAAAAGGACAACATCTACTGGAATATCGACAATATCGTGCACGAGGGAATCATATCAAGGTGTCTATACCAGCAGCCAGAGTCCGAGCGACAACGAGTACACTATTCGTATTTATTTAAAATAATGTATAAAAGGAAAGTCCCTATTCCACTAGCTAATCACTAATTCCATGACATGGCTCTACTAATTCATATTGATATAGACTTGACGTGAAGCTTCATAATTCCCATATCTCAGCCAGTCACACGGTCACATGGATCCTTGCCCAACCGGCTCCCCTCCTTCCACCCAGTTCATGACCATTACCCTTATACCGAGCTAATTATTTCTCCCTGTAGGAGAAATACCCGCATCTAGGGTATTGAAGGTGTCAAGCTTGATTCCAAGAGTTTGGAGAGTCAGCTGAGAAAAAAATGATGTTATCGGAACAACAGAAAGCAGTGGCCGCCAGAAGCTACCGCGATTGCGTGGCTTCCAAAGCGATGCTTCTCGTAGAACCCATGAATGCAAAATGGAATGTGGTGCCAGAAAATGTTGAAATGTTACATATTTTACTAAAGTTACCATAATTGCTTCGGCTGGTACATAAAATAATGAACCTGAGGGGTTAATGTGCCTTCATAAATTTGCTATAGGGGTGCTCTCGTGACCAGCTAATAGTACCCCTTCCAACATTCACATTAGTGGAGTAACATGGAACATCAAAGAAGTTGGAAAGAAACGCTCAATGCTCCGCCCGGTAATTGTTTGGAGTCGGAGTTCATGTAGTTCCTGGACCGTTCTATATATTTGATCAAAAATCCACAGACTTGAACTAAAGCATTCTGACATCGAAAAAAATCCTTCGACGAAAACCTTTGATGCAATGGATTTTAATGGTGACGCTGACTCAACTTAGTACTAGAAATCGGATGTTCAACGAAAGGTGACGAGTAGGACCGACAACCCTTTAAGGTATGGAATATACGAGTGGAATCAGTCGCATGCAGATTTTTTAACGGGATTTGCATATCCTGACCTCTGAATTTCTTTAGGAGTATAGGGGATTCCACATGACAAGTCGTAGTGCGGAAAAACGCAAGCGTGTCATGGGACATCATGTCCAGACCGATACCCCCAGAATCGAGGGCAGCTCTACTACTCTAGTGAGAAAGGCGAAAATAGCAATATTAAACTTCACAGTCTAATTGACTTATCACGATGTGGCGCTTTACCCAATGTTCGGTGTCTTACGAACCCATAGCCAAAAGATTTACATAACAGCGCTCCATAGAATCCAAAGTTTGGGAGTGTCTCTTACAAAAAGCTCCCAGCTTTCCCTCGTTGTGTTCAGATATTCGCGCCATGGCGGGTATTCCTCTAGAAAAAGCTGAACTCCTCGCGATTTTTTTGGAGACATATGTGTACGGTGAGTGTTCAATTTTAAGTCTTTGGTTGGGCATCTTTCATCGAAAGAAACTCCTTAGGTGTTTTCTTTACCCTTTTCTGGATTACATTGTCTGTACTCTTGCAAAAGCGGAATGAAATACAAGGAAGCCGTTATTTGATTGCCACACTGAGTTTCATCCTAGTCTTGTCGACTTTGGTAAGTTAACATACGAATGAATATTGCAATATGCTTGGAGCTTAGCGAACCCCCTTAGCATATTGTTATTGATTCTGTCAGGATCATTGAGGCATTCATACGCCATCACGACCTAGCTCTGGGTGGTCCAACTGGTAAACCGCGATCCTTGTTGCTTGTCGTATTGGATGAGTGACTTATATCTCTCTTTGTCAAGGATATTACACCCAAATCTCTCACCCGCTTCATGTCGCGAAATGTGTAGTCTATGTTCTCATGTTTCTGACCGGGAATATGGTTATCGTAAGTCCAAAGTAGACTCTTTCACTCGTCCAGTTGACGTTGACGTTGCTTCCCCAGGCTTGGCGATGTTATGTCGTATATCGGAAAAGCTGGCTCGTCATGATTGTTCCCACCGTACTCTTCATCGCTAGCAACAGTGAGCTCATTTGTCAACTCGTTGGAAACCCATCTGATATACCCAGTTTCCGGTTATATCGTCTGTTGGCTAATTTCCAAGGCTATCACTTCCAAAGGTTGGGTTACGTCCTTTTTTATACTTACTCTCTGTATGAATGCATATTGTACTGGTGTGTTGGCCTTCGATATTTATGCTGACACTTATGCCGACAAAGACATCCGTTCAGGTGCAATTGTATACCGTATTTGGATCGACATTCGTTCTGTAGATCCCCATCCCCAGCGTAATCTTACACCAGTGATTATTGGGTTTGTTGAGAGTGGAAGTCTCTATGCATCTGCCCTGCTAGCATTACTGGCCACTTATCTCTCGGGTTCTAACGGGAAATATCCTGCCCTAGATGTAGTCACGCCTATTGTTGTACGTTATTTCTTACCGTTTTTATGGTGTTTCCGTGATTGACGATTGACTCCCTCCAAACTACTCTAGGGAATCGTTTTTAGCCTGATTCTTATTCAGATCCATGGCAATGTTTCAGAAATCACAGGCGCCACATCTTTGCGTATAGGGCAGAACAATGCCCAAAATTATGTTCGAAGGTTTTCATTGGACTCTGTACCAATCGGCGTAGCTGTCACAACATCCCAGATCGTACATACCGATCATCCAAAGTCCTCTGCACCTAGCTTCGTCGACGCATCCAGGGAGATGGAGCATGAGCTGAGAGTGCTTTGATCCTTTGCAGTGATACTACGAGATCACATGTAACTGAATGCTCAAATGATTGTTTTGGAACGAACTTGGAGCCAGGCGATCTATTTAATGTGATGAAACCGGTCCGCTACCTCTTCACCTCCAAGTTGATTCATTCGAATGGTGTCTTGGGAGACGCTGCTATTGTTACAGAACTCAGGTAACTTCATCTTAGGTTGCTGGACCTTTCATTCCCTGAAACAACGAAAGAGTTGAATCCCAGAATTTCAGTGTCTTGTCGTATTCTGTCCATGTCATAATGGGGATGAACTCTGGAGCGCTTTGACCTGTTTGTGCGATCTGATTCTCTACTCGAGAGAAAGCAGTCCCTCGGGACTTGCATGAAATAGATTGATCAGGGTTGTATAACTAAAATGTGTTTATCTCGACGCAATACTGAACAATAGACATTATGATCTCAAAAGACATGCCTGTCAGACTGAGTATGTGACAGACTATGCAGACTAGAAGAATTGATCGAAACCAACCTCGTCCCAGTGAAGATAACTCTACCACACCAGCACCACTTCCATAGTAATAGAGAAACCTAGAAGCCAACAATTGGCCTCACCTAACGTATATTTTCCAAGCCAAAGGTATGGCAACTTTCTTGATTTATTTATATTATTATAAATTTTTCATGTAGAGTCCATAGATGGGCTAGACCATGATAGGTAGAAAACTGCCGACCATTTACTTTCTGCGGGCCTATCGAACAACTATGTTTTGTGATTCTACAAATGTCAAGTGTTGGAGCGGGAAAGGTTGGGTGATAATCAGGTTCATAGTTCGAGATCTGCATATTTTACCTGTGATGTCTACATACCTGTTCCTCCGACGTACCCATGAAAATATCTAGGATGTCCGGCACCATTAGGGGTTTCTCCGGTTCTTCCACTTTTTTTTTTTTTGTGGGGAATCATCCAAGCCCTCGCAAGGCGTCATTTGTTCATACTTTGGACATTTTCAAACTCTGCACACGGGATCCAATCTTTTAGCAATTGCTCTCAAACTACATAAAATGCTACATAAAATCTCATAATGCATATTGAACGTCGCAAAGGTGTCCCTCACACCCAAACCTTGAAGACGTTGAGGCTGCTTGACTCGGAGCTGTGGTTGTGCATCATTCTCCCCAGCAAGCGTTGCAGCCATAATGGGCATTCCTGTTGACGAAGCCGAACTAATCGCCATCTTTCTGGAGACATTTTTGTATGGTGAGATGTCAGAGTCCATCATTGCAATTTGTGGGATTAACCATAAATTCCCCTTCCAGGTATTTTCTCTACTCTATTCTGGATCACGCTCTGGGTACTCTTGAAACAGAGGCCAGAGGCAAAGCGCAAACGCATTTTAATTTCTGCATTGTTTTTCATGCTGGCTTTGTCAACTACCGTGAGTTCGTCCAGTTGAATCCCAACCATCCTCACGAAACTTAAAAGCATTCTTTAGCATATCATAATTGATTTCATACGGATTATTGAAGCATTCATATTCTTTCGCAATAAACCTGGTGGTCCAAATGGTACTCCATGTTCTGTCTTTTTCGTGATGGGGAAAGGCTGATGTTTTTTTCCCCCATGAAGAATATTATGCTCGACTCGCTCATCCACTTCATGTCACCAAGAATTTATTGTTCACTACCATGTCTCTAACAGGAGATGTGGTTATGGTAGGTTCTCAGCATACTCTTACACCATTCCTTGACCTCGTGGATTACTAAGGCTTGGCGATGTTATGTTGTATATGGCCGAAACTATCTCGTCATAGTTTTTCCTGTTTGTCTGCTCGCCGCCACCGCTGGTGAGCTCTTTACTATTTTATTATAGTATATATGCAGGCTCGCTTACTTCGCAACGTCACTTATCTCTTACAGCCTGCGGTTATGCCGCCATAGTGATATTTTCTAGTACTCCACTTGGATCAACGATCTTTACGACAGCCACACCTTGGATTACATATTTTTTTGTTCTGTCATTGTTCTCAAACACCTACTGTACTGGTGTGCTGGATTTTACACGCTTGATCCTGACGTTGTTATTTCTAACTTGAAACTCGTTCAGGTTCAATTGTTTTCCGAATTTGGAGAAGCATGAAGTCCCTCGGACCCTGTCACCCAGGGAATCGCGGCCTTATGCCAGTGGTTGTGGTGCTTATTGAGAGTGGATGCCTTCATGCCACTGCCTGGTTGACGTTGCTCATCAGCTACGTCACGGGTTCAAACGGTCAATACGTGGTTTTGGATACGGTCACACCTATCGTTGTATGTTATTTTTCTATCGTTAACGGCGGATTTCTCGCAATTGAATTCACCCTCTTTCTTAACAAATTCAGGGAATTGTGTTCTGTACGATCATTATCCGAATCGACGCATTTGCTTCTGGGATGAGAATAAGTAGCAGCCAAATTAACCGCAGTGGGAGTTTGCAGCGTCCGTCTCAATTCTCCCCTATTGGCTATGTCACGAACCCCGTCGGCATAACCGTAACCACACACCAAGCTGTATTTATCGATTCTCCTGTGGCTAGCATCAGCGATCATACATCCAGCTTGAATGAGACCAAGAACATATCAAGTCTTGAGGCCGGTTTGGTATAATTTGATACATGTAACTCTTACCAAAATACAATGAAATATTGTAATATGATTGTCTGAGGGCAGAAGCAGACGTCCGAACCGGATGAGTCGGATCTACTGTTTCCGGCTCGATTTACTCACAAACTCTTAATGGCGTTTGACCCTTTTGTTCGATTCGGTTGTCTTATCGCCGTCTGTCATAATGACCGATCTTTTTTTTTTATCCTTACTCTCCTGTGCGAGCTTTCTTGAGACCTCTCCAATGGCACCCTTCAAAATTCGCTTTTCACCCACACGTACTACAGTTGCCATATATTTGTTAGTGTCGACTTCTTCTGCTGCTTTGAGGAAGGCTTCGTCTTCCTAAAAATACACAGATAGAGGAAATGAACAGGAACAAGATAGGCTCACAAACCTCCAAGGATGTTTTGTAATCCTCCAACCGTCTCTTTAACACGGTCTCGGCTATGCGGAGAATGTTTATATCTGTCTTTGGCTTGGGGACCTTACTTTTATCTCGTGTTATTTCCCACTCGACCCTCGACATCGACAGGAGACGGATCAACGAAATGAGTTCATTAGGGAGTTCAAAGTTTGTTTCCAATGTAAATATACTACAGTGATGATCAGTTTCGGCTCGATCAGATATGAACAAAAGACTGAACTCATCTCCGCCCTCCTCAAGCCACCAGTCGATACGTTCCAGGAGAGAGTCATCGCCATTCTGTGTCTGCGAAAGAATAACATTTAAAACAGAATCTGCTCGAATATCGAGGACATCTGCTGGGTTCCCTCGGACACCGTTTTCCATGGGAATTATATCAACGTGTCCATAACGGCGAAGTAAGTCCGAGTTAGGGGGATCGCCATATGTATTCCACTGAGGATCGAGGAAGTTGGGTGTGTACGAGAGTCGGGGTACGGAATTGGCTTACAATTTGTTCTCCGGACTGGATATCTCGTGTAGATATCATTTGCAAATCTTCGGAATCATAGCATAACTTTGCCTAGGGTGGAACATAAAATAGCAGCGGCTGAGTTATGGGTCAACTCGAAACAACAGACGTACGTTTTCAGAGCGATACCGAGCGTTTAGTATATCGGCCAATGGCACCATCGCCACGTCCGAAGGGTCTTCGCTGTCACTGTCAGTTTCCCCACCGTCTTCCACTTCATCTTTGTCTTCCTCAGTAGGATCCTGGTCCGCCGTGTCAATGTCCATCCCATCTTTCTGGTTTGTGGTAAGCGTCTGGTGATCGTCGCTTTCTTCACTGTTTCTTCCCCATCTCTCAACATGAAAGCTGCGCGAGAGAATACGGCTGCCCATGATATGATATCTCTGCAATGAATAGTGAATTTCTATGCCCGCTGTCGGGAAAATATCTGGACGGCTCTAATACAGTGAGGTTGCTTGTATCATAGCAAAACCAAATAATCAAGAGAAGGTCACCTTTATAGCAGGGAGAAGTTTATCATGATAATCTTTTTCGGCTTCGACTCGGCCTATTTTGTCTACAAAAACCAATAATAATAATAATAATAATAAATGAAGCAATGATCATCCAAACTGTCTTTGACCCACCAAAAATACTTGTGCCTCGTAGCTCTTCTATCTCATTATCATTCCAGAACATAGGCGTCTGGAAGTGATCAGGCAACGAACCTATGCATAGTTTAGACCAAGATAAGTTCAAAGATCCACGATCTTGAGTTCACACCCACTTATATATCCTTTCCAATATCCCTCCTCTCCAGCCCGATCCTCCCATAACATGCATAAAATAAGACCCACCCAACCTTTGTGGAGTTGGTACCTTTTCCATTCACGTTCTCCGAACTGCGATGGAAGCGATGAAGTGCGTGTAGAAAGTGTCAAAGATCGGGGAAGTGTGAAGAGCACAGTGTCTTTCTGAGTATAGCAGAGTGTGGATCAGAATGACAGTGCGTTATAGCTATTTGAAGGACGATCACCTTTATGTCTTCCAACGCGATTGCTCCTCGTCCCATGGATGGAAAAGAAGTGATGCCTACACCAGAATGGACATTACCGCCTCTGGCTTTGAACCAGATGAGAAATGTGTCATTTTTTGAAGCCTCAGCGAATCTGGGGCTTTCATCCATCGATCCTATTCCAAGACCCGTAAAAAAAAAAAAAGAGGCACAGCGTTAATTTTAAATATTTGCGTTGTCCAAAGAA
Organism: Gomphus bonarii; assembly: GCA_003316585.1. NCBI lineage: Eukaryota > Fungi > Basidiomycota > Agaricomycetes > Gomphales > Gomphaceae > Gomphus > Gomphus bonarii. Next base: position 62,638 of record QFEC01007505.1, read on the forward strand.
CAGTAACTCATACTTAGTGAATATAGGTATTCAAAATCAAAAGGTTTTATAGATGTTCTACGCTGGAAATATTGGAACCTCATCAAGCCAAGCTTCCACAATCGAATAATAATTATTGTAATGACATCCTGTTTCCCACGATTGACCACAGTAAGATATGGATGCAGACAGCAGTGGTGACGATTTCATCCCCCCCGCAAAAAAACGTCGTGCTTGATTCGACATGCCTCCAGGCATTCACCTCAGTCAAGTTGGCGAGACCAGGTGTCGGAGGTAGCAGGGCTTTGATTCACCCAACCCACAGATACCGCTGCATCCTTTGTGTAACCAGAGCGCGTTACATGGCTATGAAAGAAGGAAAGAGTCAAAGCTGCTTGACAGACTCATGCCTCTCGATCGCCTCACCCTCTAGAGTCAATATGCACATCAGACTTATGCTTTTTGACATCCTTCGCCGTACGTGTCGTCGTTTTGGTAAATACCTTGTGGGTACGTTCTGGTGGCGAAATATTCTCCATTATAGGTTCATTATCTTTGTCCACATAGTCGTCCTTGTGGGCGCCCCTTTCGACTACAACTTGCACAAAAGGAGCGGGCTCACGCTGGGGACGATGACAACGTTCATCCTGAAGCGGGGAAGGTGGCCGCCTCTTCGTTCTGTCAGCTGTTCAGATAGATGAGTAAGTTTTTATTTGACTCTTGAGCAATCTTGTACCTTCGATGAGTTTTTGATCTGCCTCTCGTGTAAAGCTATCCGCCAATGCGTGATACTTTTTCACCTGCCAGCGCAACTGGAACGCCCTTGCAAAGTTTCCCTGCGACCATGCCCACTTTCTTTCCTCGCGGAACCGTCGCCGCTGTCCTGCAGCATGCAACGCTTTAGCGCGCAGCCTGGCCACTTCCCTTTCAACACTTGACTGCGGCTCTACATCCTCTATACGCGAACGTGAGTCAATAGAGGACGATTCCACATAGACTATCGGAAGTTCTTCAATGCGCCGCGGCTCGCTCACGCGGCGTCCGAGTCGAGGTGCTGTCCGGCGGCATCGTTCATCAACTCTATCAGTCTCCCGTATGTCATCAAAGACCTCGATAGTGCTCCATTCTGTATCCTCATAGAGATTCGATATGATATCCGCCATGACCACACCAAATGCGATTCCGAGCAAGGTACTCGCGACTTTCCAGGCGTCGCGTCGCGTCGCAAATTCCCCAGCGAGTCGTGCACCTACACCGAACAATACTGCTATACTTATGGCCTGATATGTGGATAGAAGGGCATGGTACATTAACACGCCTTGAATGATGCCTTTGAGGAGGCTGTCGGCATTATTTTTCTCGCTTTGGAGAATGGAGATCATAATAAAACGTACTCCAAGCACAAATATCACAGGTAAGGCCAAAGCCAAGGTAACACCACGCATCCTAGAGTTTGTGGTCAAAGAGCTCGGTCATAGGACCAATAACCTTTAGAAGGCCTAACCTCGTGTTCAATACGTAAGCACACTTAGTAAGAATTCATAAGTTCAAGCAATTTTTATTCCTATTGTACACGCAACAAAAGAGGCGATAGATATGGTACTCATCCCTCCTTATCTACATAACCATACATAGGATCATCCAGTCCTGCGCGACGATTCATCCGGTAGGCCTCTACAAGAGGATTTAGCGAAGATCTCACAAAGTCAATAGTAGCAATCAAGATGGACATACCCAATTCCTCTTCAGTTACTTCATGAGTCCCGCTTGAAAAGCTGTCGTTGTACTTCTTTCGCTTCCCCGATGGCTCACCATCACCATCGTGGGCCTTAGAGCCTTTCCGCTTTTTCTCCCGCTCTGTCTTGATCGCTTCTGCCAGTTTGTCCTTGTCTAGCTTAATGTCACCCTCTCCAAGATGCTTTTTCGCTAAGGACGAAGGCTCGTCATGATCACGCTCGCGTTCTATCTCTTTTCCCTTTCCGCGCGACATGGCTTCGAGGTGTTGATCGACCATGGATCGGGTCTGTTGATCAACGCGGTCATGTTCGGCAGACGGGGGGGCTGTGAGGAGGTTCTGCACATCCGATGCCTTAGCAGCCTCAATACCTGCTTCACCTGCACAGTATGAAGCATGGATGGTGGACTGGCAACAGGAGTAACCCCAATCCCCAGTAGAAACGGAATAGAACGACCCCCAAACTGCGGTGTGGTTGTTAATGAATACTAGAAAGAATAATATGAGCCTGGAGTCGTGAAACTTAAGGTAATAGGAAGACAAACCATCTTCTGCATACTTGGACCGACTCTTGACACGCTCTCTGCCTTTAATAACCTGTCCCGTACGGGAGTACTCGACATAATTTTCAGTTTGCCCCGTTAAGAGCTCCTTGGGTACAGGCCGGAGATATTCCTCTCCCCCATACTTGCCCAGAATACCAACTTTAGTCATATCCTTTATTTTTTCCTTTTTCTGTTTGTATTCTTGGTGAAGAATCTCGCCAGCTGTCGGATTTGCATGCAGATGCACATCGTTCCCACGAGCAGCTGACTGCCATGCGAAGAGTTGCAACTTTTCGACATCAACAGCCTCACCCGTGTGTCGAAAGAAATTGTCACCAGCAAACAAGGCCTGGTAATTTCGTTAGCAAGGCAGGTACAGATAGTAGAAATGGGATAACTCACGTCTTCAGGCAGAATGCTTTTATCTGGGGCTTCACGCATAGAACGTGTCTTGGGATCATAGTATGCACTTTCAGGGTCGAGGTTACGAAGATATTTAGCTGTATCTTCTCGAATACGGAGATTACGAACGGTAATTCGAGTTTTGGTGTCCATCTTCTGACCGACGGCATCCGCAGCGTCAGCATACTTATCCTCATCCGCATCCTCTTCATCACTGGAGCCGAATTCATCGTCGCCACCGGTCTTGGCTTTGGCGACCTTTCGGACGGCAGCCAGGTCTGTTGTGGTCTGGTTGTCTATTTCCTCCTCGCGTAATTTCTGGCGTGCAGCCTCAATGGCAGCATATTCATCATATATCTTTTTGTGCTCGGATGGGTCGTAGCCATTCCAGCGATCACGCTTAGCATCGTAACCAGCCTGCACATCCTGAATGATTTCGTCCGCTTGGATATCCTTGCCTGTAAACTTGGCCCCCATCTTTCGCGGTCGTTCCATACAGTCTTTCCGCTGGTGTGACATGGCGCCACAGTTCTCGCAAGCACCCTTGCGGTACTTTGTGGCGGCTGGACCAGCTTTCTGACCGCGAGCATACCATTCGAGCTTGTTGGAGCCGGAATCGTATTCAGGCCGACGTTGATGGGCGAGGGAGGGCTTTCCAGTGTCAAGATACCATGGTGCTTGTGAAATGTATTGAGGGATGTGTGGGTTGATGGCCTTTCCCTCCTCATCGAGAGCGGCAGGTGCTGTACCGGCCTTACGGGCAGCGTCGAGGTCTTTTTGACGACGGAATTCTTCACGGGAGAGCTTCCCAACAGCTAAATGATAAGACGTCAAAACTGAGGACTAGTGAAAAAGATAATACATGCCTGAAGAGCTAGCTGTGGCCATTGGTAAGTAGGCGCTGTGGGTCCAAATTGTGACGCCAACACTGTGACAGCTAGTTTCTTCAAGTACTAAGTTATTTCTTCACATAAACCGATAATCCAGCTGAAATCGTCCCCCACTACTCAAAACGTTTATTTTTTATCTGTTGTGATTTCAGTTATATGAAAACTAGGCTCTATCTGTCGATTTTGGTGATCCAGCTGCTCCGTCGTGACCTCGCTACCTGCTATCTGTGCTCTCGTTATGCATGTGCAATGTATTCTGTCTACGCTGTACTTTAAAAAATATGCTTATATGCGTGTCCTTGCTGTTTTGAAGACTTCTACTGGGCCGAAAGAATGTCAAATTTGGAACCCAGCCACCAGAGGTATATAAAGGTAACTGTCGCAGTTTTGGTTCCCCGAGGTGCTTCTTTGCTCCCATCACGACCCCTCACGATACCCTTACCTTACTCCCTTATAATTCCACCATGCACTCTTTTGCACTCCTTGCCCTCGCTGCTATCCATGTCGTGCACTCCGCTCCCGTACGTCACACCAACCTTGACCCCCTCGTATGTCCGCGTCCTTGAAATTGTGTGGCTGACCTCTCACGCTGTACCTCTAGATGCAATATAGTCCCAAACTCCATGGAAACCTTCAACACGCATCTCTGAGCCACCACTACAAAGTCAGTTCTCCCGTCTCCTCCCTCATCTTTGTATTCAAGTGTTTTCTCAGCGTCAGAACCCCTCTACTCTTCACTTTTGTGTCGACATCAGCACGGGCACCACCACACCCGTCCCCGCTGATGGCAGATGCAGCGAAGGAATGGTCAATGTTGCCAGCCCCAATCCGTCTGCTGAATCTCGTGGTGCTCATGTTGACAGCAGGCTTTTTGGATCGCGTTTTGGTGCCATTAATGGTCTAACTCAGACCCCGAATCAAGATCCCAACAGCTCACAGAACCCAACATTTAGCCCTGCCCAAGGTACAAATAACGGCCCTGGCTTCAACGGCAACGCGGCCTTTGATGGAAATCAAGTAAACGGTAATGGTGCACCCGATGATAGTGATCCCAACGGTGATGACGGCATTAGTGGCCTTATTTTTGGGGGGGACCCTGGACCAACGTTGCTGGGAAATCCTGCTCCCAACCCTCCCAGCAACCCTGGTGACGATGGAAGTGGCGTGGATGATCCAGAGAGTGTTATTTCAGGAGTTGTGGCATTACTCCATTCCAACAGACCATCTCCCTTCCGCTCCTCATCGCCGTCTCAAGCACCTGGTAATGGTGTCGGGAATGGTAACACTTTCGGCACTAGCAATGGCGGCACAGCACCGAATAGCGGCCAGGCCTTCAACGGTAACGGAGGGTTCAACGGAAATCCTGGCTTGAACGGTAACAGCGCCGCCTCTGGTGATAGTGGCCCTAGTGGTGATGACGGCATTGGTGGACTTATTTTTGGAGGAAACACTGGACCAGCATTCCTGGAAAACCCTGCTCCCGTTGCTCCCAGTAACCCCGGTGACATTGGACGCGGGACGAGCGATCCAAAAGGTCTTCTCTCGGGAACTATAGCAAAACTCCGTCTTGGTGGACCGTCTCACTCTCGTATCTCACCGACGTCTCAAGCATCTGGCAATAGTGTCGGAAATAGTAACGGTTTCGGCACTAGCATTGGCGACACGGCTCCTGCTGCTAACCAGCCTAACTTTGGCCCAGGCTTCAATGACAACAGCTTACCAGTGTCTGGCAGTGGCGGTAATAATGTTCCAACTAACGGTGATGACCCCAGTCTCTTTGGGGGAGACACAGGCCCGACGTTCTTGGGATTACCCTCTCCCGAAAGTGGTGGTTTGGAAGGTATTTCTGCAACAGTATCAACTTCGCTGCTGAACCACAACGGTCCTTCCTCCTCCTCGTCGCCCAGTGCATCTGGCCAAGGTGTCGGAAGTGGTGGGGGTGACAGTAACAACAATGGCAACGGATCTCGCCCAAGCGAAAACACTGGCGACGCCTCTTTCGATCCCAGCGACCGTTCACCTATTTCCTCAGGCGCCGGTCTCCCAGGATCACCAGATGGTGAAAGTGATCCACCTCAAGGAGGTCTTTTTCCAGATCCCCCCCTACCTCACAGGCCTGCACCAGACGACAGTCCAGAGGATCTTGGCCCTGGACAATCCCCATCTACCGATAGGAGCCCTGGTGACCATGAACGCGATCCCTCATCCCTCGATTTTGGTCCTTGGCCTGCACCAGACGACAGTCCAGAGGATTTTGGCCCTGGACAATCCCCATCTACCGATAGGACCCCTGGTGGCCATGAACGCGATCCCTCATCCCTCGACTTTGGTCCTGGGCCTGCACCAGACGACAGTCCAGAGGATCTTGGCCCTGGACAATCCCCGTCTACCGATAGGAGCCCTGGTGGCCATGAACGCGATCCCTCATCCCTGGACTTTGGTCCTTCCGTCGTTAGCGAGGACCCGCCGTCTACTGACGATCTTGGCCAACCTTCCAGCGGTGACAAACAGAATGAAGGTCATTCTGACCGCCTTCATGATTCTCCATTGGATGGTGATCATCCCGACCATCTAAGCGATGGTGCTCCTCAATTTGGTGACAACCATTCAGGCCAGCGGTTTGACGATGACTCTCAATTTCATGGTGATGACAGGGGCCATTCTTTCATTGGTGTTTCTCAGTCTGGTAAAGACCACCGACATGGTCATCCTTTCGACAATGGTCCAGATTTTACAGGTGGCGAGTCTGACGACCAACCTTTGCGAGATAATCCGCATCTCGGTGCCGGTAATTCTAACGGAGATCGTTTAAATCATGATATGCACTTTGATGGAAGTGATCCCCATGACTCTTCATCAGAAGATGGTTCACGTCCCAGCGAGAACCATTTCCAGGATGACCCACACGATACCTCGCCACCTGATGAACACTGGCTCGACGGTGTGCGGTTTCGTCACCATCACCATCGTCCCAACCATTTGGTCGAAGATCACTCGCAACAAGATGATACTTTGTTCGATGACCCAACTTCTACGAGCTCGCATCGCGACGGCAATTCCCCATCTGACTCTGAGTTTACTCGTCGTCCTATCCATCCCACCCATAACTGGCCCGACAGCTTCCGTCTCGAGGCTCACGGCAATGATGACCCGGAAGACCACGATGGACCCAGGGTACATCGGCATGTTCACTCGCATTTTGAGGAAATTGGTTCTGGGCCTGAAATACTTCCCCACCGTATTCGCGACGATCCAGCATGGTGGGCAGACGAGCAGATACCACAATCCCATACTGTCTTTCGCCCGCCCCACGTGCATGGTCCAGACTGCCCGTGTCGCTGTGCTTGGAAATCCTGAAATCATGGCATTTTCTCTATGATCACGTCTTTTTGCCTGTAGGATATGGTGTTTAGAATGCATTTCGTCGTGGGTGGTTTGTACGTTGTGTATGTATGATGTATATGTGCAGATTATGGTATATGCAGTCCAACCATCGCATGAGAGTTGAATAACTTCGATCAAGCTCAGCAATTTTCTTCATATAATAAATACCCCATAGAAAGGAACAAATACAGGACAGGTTCTCTACCACTATTATGATTCTAACTTGGTGTTTTCTTGCTACGCCTCTTTTCTCGAGGCTTGTCGTCGTCCGCTTCGTCGTCCGCGACATCCTCTGCAACAGGCTCCAATCCTGCGATGGAGTCATCGATGACGTGCCCATCTACTTGTGTTGTGGGGAGATTTTCTGCTTGCTCGGGTTTGAGAGGTTCGAGGACCTTCAAGTCCTCACCCTCATTCTTCTCTTCAGGCTCATCCTTCCATTGCCAGACTTGCTTCAACTCGCCACGACGAAGACCGGTGAATATGAACGACAAGACGCAGGCAGGACTACAGCCAATATATGTCAGTGCCACGTCTCTCCGAAAACCGAAATCACCCGGCCAACCTGAGGTATAAAAGAGCAGGCTGTGCTGATCTCCAGGTATGCATGACAGACATGGTACAGACGAGGCCGAGGACATACGACACCATCGCTGCTGTGAAATAAGGCTTTGCAAAGGTCCGGTATGGGTCCCGTTCTTGGGAAACGAAGAGATCACGACGGAGGGCTAATGTAATAAACACACCGGGTATCACAATGTCACCTAACCCAAGCATGGTAAAATCCTCGGACGAGGAGAAGTTCCAGGACTTGGGCCATAAGATCTTTGCTGGTACGTCCAGTGTGGTGGCTACTTTGACCATCTACCCCATAGTTGAAAGCCTCGGAAATGTGCTTCACTTGTGAAAGTAACTCACCACTTCCGTTCCGAAGACCCACCAAATGTCGTAAAAGAACAAACCAGCCAGAAGGATTGCTCCGGTTTGGAAACTATCGATTTTCAAGAGACAAAGAGCATTGTATGCAAAAGAGAGGCCGAGGGTATTGGTCATCAGAGCCGGCTTGCTTGGTCCATTGGAAAACATATAAATCGCCGAGGGTAAAACTGCAAAAGGTAAAATGATGGGAGTGGGGGTTCTAAAGGAAACAGAAAAGAGCTCTACGCGAGGGGAACAAGGTAAATAAAACAATTCTCAATTCATTAACGCTACAGACCAACCTCGCTTGTTTTTCACAACGAAAAGTCTGGTCTTGTCAAAGGACCGCCACCTCTCTCTCCCTAGGATCGTTCTGAGTAATGACGCCGATGTCTGCAAGTAAATTAATTGACGTGATCGACCTGAGAGTCTCACTCACCTTCCAGACACTGCCAACCCCCATGATAGCAAAATACCAGCCTGGAGCATGAGTCAGCAACGGTGTATATTACAGAACAATCAGCCGGACTCGCCAAGGAACCAATTAACCCATTCCTAAAGAATTTTGAGAACAGTAGGGACAGAAGCATAGAGAACACTGACCGTCCCTAGATATTTGAAAACAAGGTACAAGCTTATAAGGACCACCGAAGCCAAGATAGGAAAAAGATAAGCATCTTCTGATGAAAGTCTTCATAGAACAGTGTAAGTAGGTGATTTTGAGAATTAGGGTCCTAAGAACCTCTCATCCATGTCTTGTTCGTCATCTTCGTCATCTTCGTACGCTTGCTGAGAAGCAGCGTCCTTCCGTGGAGGCTGTAGAACATGTACAACGCGCGCCTTAGTGCGAGATTAACTAGTGAAGGATATAAATTAAGGACATACTGGAAGAGAACCCCATGCGCCGGCATAAATCGTAGTGGTGGCTAATGCCAATAAGCCCGCATATGCGAGATAAATTTCCTCCATACTAACCAGCAACGAAAGTTTCGAGGAGCTCGGACTTGTAATATCGTGATGATCACGTGTAAAAAACGCGTTGCCCCAAATCAAGCAATTGTTTTTCAGCGATGAATAGACTTTGGTCGCAGTCCGAAATTTGAAGAGGGAGCGAAACTCGACTTCAATTTTATCTGATGATATAGGTGTAGAAGTCTGGATTATATCTATACAAGGACTGTAAGTAAGTAAGTGCGTACAACATATAATGGATATCTTACCTCAGTCGTGTAAGCAACGCGACTGAAAGAATGAAACACTAGCTACTGCATCTTATATACCATAGCAGTGTGGCACAATGGATATCATAACAATAAGCGGTATTGTGTGGGAAGACAATAGCACGCAGTCAAGTGGATGTAGATTGAACACGTCATGAACAGTCTCAGACTCCAACAATAGGTCACTTCTAGGTAGGACCGAGAGAGAATCTCTATCGTCGGGTTCATAAGTGCACTTTCTCGCCTTGCCACATCCTTCTCTTCTGCTCCAAGTCACGTTCTCTCGCAGATAAAATTCGTTCGAGCTCTCTCAATGTCACCCATCCAAGTTTTGAGTTCCGCACCCTGAAAATGATACATTGTTCCGGGCATTGTCAAGAGGGGAAAAAAAAAACACAGCATACCAAATGGAATCTGGGAACGAGACCATTTCGAGCGAAGGACACGATTTGTGCCATATCTCCGGAAGAGGGTTTGTTACTTCTTCGTTATGGAGAAAGTCAGAACCATCCTTCGAAATAAACACAATTGATCGCAGAGATTTCAATGACGAAAAGACTGAGTCAAGCCCGTCCAAAATTTCCTAATAGGTAAGCGGTAAGATTCGACTAGCAGGAGGTAAAACGAAACGCAGACCTTAGTCACAAACCCGCTCACGATGTGTATGGCGAGCGAGGCAAGCTCGGGGAGATACTGGGGCACAGCGCGCAGGGCTCCAAGTGTCATTTCAGACGATTGCGAGAGATGAGTGATGAACTGTAAGTTGCGAACAACAGTGGAAGAGTATGCCAGAATCCGCAACGTAGTAGAAATGATTTCCGAGTTTAACAGCCAAGGATAATGGAGACATAATCCAGCCTCATGCACGGGACGAATTGGCACGATGGCGGCTAGGATAAGCGGCGAGGCTGAGACGCGCTGCAATTTTGGCAGAGACTTGGGAGATATACGCGCGTCATTATGGTATCTGCCACAGAAAAGCGCAGAAGTAATTTCGTCCTGAGTTTCGAGCCACCTCACCAACGGCACATCCCAGTGACAGGCTGTGGTGAAAGATTTGAGACGGAAAGTGCACCCTGTAAGAACAAAGGAGCGAGGGCCTCCCACGAGGAGGGACAAAGAGTCTAAGCGGTTCATCCGGAGAAGGGCTCTATGAAGGAGGTTGTAATACGCTGATGATAGAACTTCTGCGTCACTGGACAAGTCTTCACCGACGTGAAACCGTCGCACATGAAGAGCAATATCAGGCCGCCTGGTAAGAGTAGTGTTCAACTGAACAATTTTGAGAGGGTTCACGAGTTCTATTTCTCGGTAGAGAAGCGGAGTTGCGACCGCATGGCATAAACGACTCGACTTTGACACTTGGCATAAATCCATGGTGGTCGAGTGAAGTAGAATGGCATTTAGTAACTCGATGGGTAAAGCTGGCACTAGAAAAGTAAAACAAGTCAGTAAGTTTTGATTGCCATTGTATATGTGGAGGAGGGGTGCACAGGAGCTTCTCTGTTCGTTATGCTCAAGCCCTGAAGGAACTTGACAATTTTGAATTTCATCAGAGCTTATCTAGCCAAATCCAAACAAGATATGCTCAAACACAATGAGCCTTACAAACGAAACTCTTACCTCCTTTACTGCTGGAGGGTCTACCTCCATCAAGGATAGAACTCTAGAATCGTCCATTATTCGTGCTACTAGGCCATCATTAGGCATTGAGCTAGTATAAAATACTTCCAGTGATGTTTCATGAATTTGAGGAAGCATCTAAGGCAAAAACCAAGTATATCTCGTCGGAGTTTCTTATCAAGTATAACCGCCCGTCAATCATCAAAGAGGGCTGTGCTGTTTCGTGGCGCAAAAAAAAACACAGATTTATTTGAGAATCCCAGCATTTTGACTTTGCATCATGAGCTCATTAATTTTCTTATTGATTTTCAATGAACAAACTCCTCTCAAGCAAATGCCTTACCAAACGATGAACAGCCAATGGGTGCGTATTGACTTGGTTTATACCATGTGCTCAATCCGAATCAGTAAACTGAATCAGGCAACAAAAAAGGTAAGGATATACAAGCATTCAAACTTCATAATGCATGGAAGACGACGCATGTTCATGGTTTTGAAATTTGACAGGTAACATGTCATAGATAAGATGCAACAGGTCGACGTAAGCATCTAACCACGCTTCTTCGATACACCAACGGTCTTGCCGCGACGACCTGGAGATGCGCTTGCATTGGGCAAAAAGTACATATATCAAGGTGAAACACCATACCAGTAGTCTTTGTGTGCTGTCCTCTGACACGTATACCCCAGAAATGACGCAGACCTCTGTGAGCGCGAATCTTCTTCAACCGCTCCAGGTCTTCACGTAACTTCGAGTCAAGGTTGTTAGATAAAATTTGAGAGTCTTTGCCATCAACAATGTCTTTTTGCCTGTTCAAGAACCATCTGGGGATCTTGAACTGGAGGGGGTTTTGGATAATTGTGACGATACGTTCCAGTTCATCGGAATTTAAGTCACCAGCTCTGCATAGTTTGCTCAGACAGTTAATGAGTAAACATGGAAACAGCACACACCGCTTCTTCAAGTTGACATCTGCTTTTTTGCACACCAAATTGGCGTACCGCCGACCGACACCTTTGATTTCCGTTAAAGCGTACCTAGCAGGAAGATAATGTCAGATTTCAAGCATCAAGCTCCCAGAGATCCACGTACATGATTTTGCGTTTGCCATCCACGTTGGTGTTCAACAGACGCAAAATATGCTGTTAACCATCAGACACTATACTCGGATAAACAAATATGTGCGGGCACCTGAAACTGTTGGTGGGCTTCGGGAAGGACCAAAGACATGATGTAGCAAGGTGCTCAAACCTGAAAGATAGAAAAGTCAGTCGAATAGGGTAGATGTCATCCAAGTAGCAAGTGGACAATCCATTGCCATTTCTCGGACAACTTTTAATGGGTTGCCAAGGATAACTGTATACCACGACATGCAATCTGATGAAGATAACAAATCTCACCTTTGTCGAGAGAATAGGTGAGAATGTTAAGGTCGCCAACGAGGAAGGTAGTCCGGAATTTGCCGATTTGCTCCGGCGTCTGTGTCTCTGTCATCGAACCCGAATGTGCTTTTCATTTTATTTTCCGAGTATTCTGCTTATATAGTTCAACCAAATCTTCTTCAAAGCCATCTCCGGAGCTCTAGTATTAGAAGTAACAGCATGAAGTATTAATTCTAACCTAGCAAGGATCCTTCTCTCTAATTTTCAAAGCTACCCTTGCACCTGTACAATTCTATGTATCAGTCAAATTAAGTCACTGGGTACGAATACAAACAAAGTACAAAGTAGAACATTTGAAAATTATGGCTGATGTGAAATATGTCATAGGCAACTGTCATTCATAATATGTCTCAAGTCCACCAAAGGAAACAACGCCTATAGGATTGGTCAATATCCGCTGACAAGCTGACCTCTTGCACCGTTTCCGCGTCGAAGGCTCGCTATTCCACGGACAATGACGACAAAGAGTAATATAGTAGTGATTATCCATGACGCCCAGGCGAAACCTGCATATAGGCGTGTTGAGATGCCATTTGATGGTAATGTGGGAAGCCTTGGTGCCATGAATGCACTCACCTAACAAAGCATTGAGCTGATTACAGAATATTATTCTTCGTGGGACGGTGCTGATAATAACATTTAAAAGGGCAAGCACTTGGAGTTGGAAGCTACATACGAGCAGTTAATGCCGCCACCGAGGGACGTTGTGAGGGCTATGGACCCAGCGAGCCAAAACACCCACGTAACCGCTAAACTAAAAAAACGAGATATCAAACAGTGTTCGTTAAGCTGCAAGTGAAACAAAAACGAGATTTACTCACAATATGCCGTGGCCGGCGACGCTCGTAAGGATGTCCCCTGCAGCACGCAAGAAGAACACTATAAACAGGACAGAACCAACGACGGTCCACCACGACGTGAACAACAAAAAGTGTATTCTGGCACGCAAGTGCGAGAACGCTGCTCCAGGGTTTGTTTCATACCGGGATGTAAGCCACGCAGAGATGCAGCCTTCAATAATTGCGAACAGAAGGAGAAGGCCAAACAAAACTGTGGCTGGTCAATATTTGAATACGCAACCGATGTTCAGCAACTCACTCGGGTGGCTTCTGCGAACGTGATCGTCTACGCTCATTCTTTCGTGATGGAGTGCGAAACTGCACAGGTTAATAGTATAGTGTGTAGTTGTGTAATAGAGACGTACTTGTATACTGTTTTCCCGTCGAGGGTGCACAAGTCGTCAGGTCGTGACGCATGTCACGTGACGACACAAAAGTTATACTAGCGCTGACGTATCGCCACTTCGCTGTTGTCATGTTTTTCAAACTACTCTTTGCCGCGATTTCTGCTGCGCTGTTTGCGACTCTAACCGAGCTTGTTACAATACCCCTGGGTGAGTGGAAAGTCTCTTAAGCTATTTATTATATCTTGATACATCAATGAAGTTGGTGCACTTATTCGCTTTCGAGCGAATTATTCCCCAAAGGTATATTGGTAGTCCATTTACGAAGATATCTTTCTATCTATTATCTATGTAGGGCCTTCAACTTGATTCGGAAGGTGGTGTCCAGCCTCATGCAGGCCCATTGGTCAACTCCTATTTTGCCATGATCAGACGGGTTCACAAACTCGAGGTCAGTTACACAGTTTCAGCCTAGCATGCGTTTCTGATCTTTCATAGGGCTGGAAAGGCTTCTACAAAGGATTCAGTGAGTTTCATCTCTAGCAAGCTCTACATGAGCTGACGTCATGCTTGCACCAGTGCCCAGCTTCATTTCGACACTCGTGGTGATAACATTTTTGACGATGTATATTGGAGCATCCGTGCCACGTGGTTCAGGTCGTTATAGTGCACCATCAGCATCTCCTCTTCAGCTGCTGGTGTACAGCCTTTTCATTACATTGATTCGCCTGCCAGTTACTATCCTTATTAACCGGTATGCCATCGCATTTATTAATATCGATATACCGCTTCATCCTGTATGTTTCCAGTGCCGTAACTACTCAGTACCTTCTCCCGTGGATGGATGCCAAGTATGCCCTCCGACGCCTTTTCACACCAACCGAACTTCGCAAGCCCTGGGTGCTGTACACGACACCTGGACTCCTCGGAGCCAATATTTTACACCTTAGCTATGTTATCCTTGTTCTTCACACCTTGAGATCATTGCTCCTCCCTTCCGTCGATGCGATTTCTTCGGGAGATATTGAAGTTGGATCGGGTCTTCCCTCCGACTTCACCCCCCTACGTTTCGGCACGTACATATTCATCGCTGGACTTAGTACAGTCGTGTTGTGCCCTCTAGAAGTCATAGCAACGCGACTTTCTCTCCAGCGGAATCACCCAACCTCCGCCACATTTGAGACCGTGCCTCAGGACGAAGGGAGTGAGCCGGAGCTGCAATACGCCGGGTCGGAGGACGTGATTGGATTACGCAATGAATTTGACCCATACCTGGGATTCACAGATGCTGCCAAGCGGATGGTCGATGAAGAGGGCTGGAAAGCGTTGTATAGAGGTTGGTGGATAACGCTCTTGGCGGGAGTATTGGGTGCGTTTGTATAATGTTCCATGTGCTTTAAGCTTGAATTGGGAAACTCGTGACAACGTTTGGAATGGCTTAACTGTTACTGTATAGTACACGCCACTTTATCTATACGATGGAATACTGTTGTGATGGTTTTGATGATAAATATATAAACTTAAAGAATTAAACCCCCAGTAGCATTTAGTGATTTTGTAATTATATCATTGAGCTCCAAAAGTTCAGAGCGATATCAACCTGGTCACTTTGAGCTTAGAATATATCGTGGTGTGTGGGCGCCAATGGGTGGAAGTCCGTGTTGCTCTCGACCATCACTCGATGAATACTCCTCCCGGCCCTTCCACTTCAATGTCGAAATTCAACGGTGACCTGCCACCCCCAGTGAATAGACATGCACCCACGCCCCTCGAACGGCAACGATCCCAGCTCTCCAAGTTACTGAAGGATCCTTCAAAACCCGTTAACATCCCACCCCCGCCCAAGGAGAAGACCATACGTCCTCCACGGGAAATGATGAAGAATGTTCAAGGGAGTAGTGCTGGTGCTGGAAGTGGCGAATTCCATGTTTACAAGGCGAATCGACGGAGAGAGTACGAGAGGTTGAAGCTGATGGATGAGATGTCGAAGAAGGTAGTTAAAATTGCTACCCTTTTCTTGTGCTTGAGAGATCAATTCTGTTTTGTATGTTGTTTTGTAGGAAAAGGAAGATGCGGAGTTTGAAGGAAAGAGGAAGGAGCGGGAGGAGCAGGCAGAGGCTAAGACTTCAAAGAATCGTGCTAAGCGGATGAAGAAGAAAGAACGGGCAAAGGGGCGGAGTAAAGACCCAGAGACACACCAGGATGGCCCAACATCTTCTGCGAGTGGTGCGGGAGATCAAGGTCCAATCAAGAAACGAAGGCTGATTAATGGGAACGAGATGGTATTCAGGTTACCAGGGGAGGAGAGTGATGAGGAAGAGAGGGAGGAGGATGCGGTTGAAGTCCGTGCCGAGGAGAGCTCTGAAGAACTCGGCCAGCCACAAGAGCATGCTGTACCTGTTGTGCAGCCGAACATCACGATATACGATTCGGATACCTGAATTCATATAAGTTGGTGTACCTTGCATACGTATAGGTTTCAAGGTTACTTTTATTATTTAGCCTCAGAGAAGTATTGATTGCCGTTGTAATATGCATCTCGCACTGGCTGAATCTTGCCTCTTGGCGTGACGAAGCACTCTTTTCCTCCTCATGGCCCCTGGATGTTTACAACAATTGGTTAAGACCTAGTTGTCGGCACCAAAAAAAAACCCCCTTCGGTTTTAAAGATGCTTGAACATATCGAAGATCCCTGCAAAACCCTTTGTCCAGCGGTAAGATCTGAAATTCATCGTCTAGTTTGGCTCTAACATACCTAGCACAGGGGGGGAATTGGGGTAATAATTTAAAAGGTGTCACAAGTCAGGAGCTCACTTCTAGCAATATCGTCATGGTGAGCGTGTTTGGGATGTAAGAGTGTCACGATTATTGCTAGTGCCAGACTGAACATTCATCACACTGAACTTGGCATGAACATTGCCACGTGTTTGTAGATGCGACAATAGTTAGTTACTTGGCATGAACACAATCACGCGTCATGGGTGTATGTGGACGCGACCAATGTCGTCACTATTGAATCTGCACGAATACGCGTTCATGCGCTCATGGCTGGAGGGAGGGGCTATATAAGGTTTCTGGCCTCTCTCCTAATGCTCAGCATCCTCTCACTGCTACCAAAACTATCGAAAAGAAAGCAAATTGACATGTCCGACCAAACCCGCCAGTCATTTACCGACAAGGCTGGTTCTGCTCTCAAGGTTCGTCTCATCTTGTGTGGCGAATCTGAGAATTGATGTCCTCCACAGCCAGACCAGCAGAAAACTAGCACCGAGCAGACACGAGACACGGCAAGAGGCCATGCAGATTCTACTGCTCAAGCCTTGCAACCTGAGGTGCGTTATATATTTACGGAAATTCTCACTGATTTCATTGCAACAGTCCCAGAAATCAACCACCCAAAAGGCTAGTGACACCCTCACTGGGAGCAATGACAAATCCTTGACAGACAAGGCCAAAGAGAGTACGCATGAACTCATATAAATTGATTTGATTTTGACCTGATCCTCCGTGTGTAGCTGTAGGCCTAGACAAAAAGTGATTCAGTCTCCAGGTTGTCTGTATTTGTTGTAGCCAAAGATGTAACGTTAACCTATACATAAATCTTATTGGGTCAGATTGACCCACTGTCATTAATGGTGAACCTAACTCATTGGCTCATCATGACGACGTACGCACCTAATGAGGAGCCATACAAGTAACTTAGTATATCTATTGATGAATGTTATCAGAATCGCAGGGTTTCGAGGGATGGTAGAGGTCGCCTTCTGGCCTCCGTGACCTCCGACATTACTTGTCGCCGTTCCCAACATTACCCACGGAGCCCCCCACCTATAGCTTCCATATCCTTTCAAATCTGCGGCGCCAGTCATGCAGCCATGTGCACCGCCGTCAAGTATGAGAATCTCATTCTAGTCGCGGTGTGGAGTACGCGAAGCAATCTTCCAGGGTGTTGTTTGTCTCAGAATCCATGATAGGCACGGAAACACCCACCCAAATAAGTGCAATGGAGCTTTGTGGGTTGACTGCTGAGAAAATGTGTGTAGTTGGCTACATGGGGGTCAATCAACCATCATGATCCAAAATGCACTGTGCAGGTATGCGTTCCAAGTTGGTGGTGTTATAAACACGACCAAATACACCGACATTCAAGCGTGGGAAATCCTTACGATGACACATCCAAAAAATAGTAGCCATTCACCATACTAGCTGTAGAAATGACTGCAAACGAGACTCAACGACCTCTATTTACTTGTATGTCATGTTCTATAGGATTTCCAACAGCAGAAGACCAGCGTATGTCTCATACCAAACTACCCCTTCTTCACCCATGTCACTGAAGAATGTGTTGTCAGGCGATCATTATCGTTCAGACTACCACCGCTACAATATGAAGGTGTGTGCAACTTAAGGGGGCGAAGTTTAAGAACTCACGTTTGTTCTTGTAGCGAAGAGTCGCTTCTCTTCCACCAATTAGTGCGGACATGTTCAACCAAAAGGTTCTCCAAAGGAGAGCCGAGACGGCTGTCACGACATCTCCTAAAGGAGCGACATGCGAAGTCTGCAGGCGAGTATTTCCTTCCTTTTCTTTCTGTAGATGGCATTTAAAAATCTGATATTTTGTGTACCAGTAAAGTTTATACGACCGAGAATGCATATCGCTCCCACATTATCTCGAAAAAACATAAAGAGAATGAACTCAAAGCTAATATGAAGTCAAATACTTCCACTCTTCCCTCCGAGATCAACTCAGATCCTCCGAAGGAAACCGCCAAATCCCAACCCACCGTACCTCTTGTGAAGGGACAGCAGCGTTTGGGATTAACGGTCGACGCGGACGCAGACGACGATGCCATCTCTCAAACAATCGACGCCAAAATCGCCGCAGCTCGAGCCCGTCTCCACCCTACTTCATGTCTATTCTGCCCTCACCACTCCTCTTCCATGGAAGATTCTCTTGCCCACATGTCTGTCGTCCATTCGTTCTTCATACCCGATATGGAGTATCTTCAAGATCTGAACGGACTTTTGCAATATTTGGGGGAGAAGGTAGCCGTGGGGAACGTGTGTTTGTTCTGTAACGGCAAAGGGCGCGAATTCAGGACTATAGAGGCTGTCTGGAAACATATGAGTGACAAGGGACATTGCAAGATTGCGTATGATGAGGAGAAGGATCGATTGGAGGTTTCAGATTTCTATGACTTTTCATCAAGCTATCCAGATGCCGTTAGGCATGGCAAGAAGGCAGCGAAGCCACAGCGCAAGCATAGCTCGGACGCTGAAGAAGTGGAGGAGGAGGAGGAAGGGGAGGAGTGGGAGGATGTAGAAGACGATGGAGATGCCGATGAGATCGTTTATGAAGGGTCGTCAGAAAATGACGAAGATGATGTACCGGAGAACCAGATCACATACGGCGACACAGATTACGAGCTCGTTCTTCCCTCTGGAGTTCGAATCGGTCACCGCTCTATGCGACGCTATTACGCACAGTCTTTCCCCATGGCCAGGTCAGTCCCGGAGGATCCCAAGTCCGGCGCTGCTATCGTTCGACGGCTCCTCGCGGACAAACGGTCGGACCTAGTACCTGTGAAAGGTGGATATGGCGCGTTTGGCACCGGAACGCAGGTCATCAAGGCTCGAAATCGTGGAGAGGCAAGGGAGGCAGGTCGGCATATTAGGGAGTTTCGCGATCAGAAGCGGAAGGAAGATTACAAGACTAGGGTTGGGTTTGTGCAAAATCATCAGAAGCATTTCCGGGATCCTTTGTTACAGGTACCTTATTCTTTTCTCAGATCGTTCAAGGAAGCTAACAAATTTCTTCGCATTATAGTAATCTTTGCTTGGTTTTTCTTGTCTCTTGACTCTTTGCATATTTATGAATTATTGGAGCATTGCATCTACCAAGCACCATTGTTAAACGCAGCAGTTATTTAGGCCACGGAAAAGTCAAAGGAACATTCTCCTTTGCCCCTTTCCGCTGGCATCCCCATCGTTCTATAAGCATAATAAAGCCGCTAATAGTTTACTGCCTGAATTACTCCAACTATGCCTGCCGCAGGTATTGATAACCAGTCAGCGTTCATAAGGTCCATTCAATACTCTGTAAGATGCACGTGACTCGCTTCAAGTTGGTTTTAAGTAAGACTTCATTCGATCAAGCCAGACGCTGTAAATGGGCCAAAGCGCAAGTCTTCGAGACCCACACGCCGCAATGAATATTTTTACATACACAGAGCTAAAAGGAATAGCACGTACTTAACAATCCGAGATATGTTGGTGCGAAATTCGGCATCATAGGTGTCCGGGGATATTCATGAAAGTTCCATTTTTAGTTTCCTATTCCTCCTCCGATGGATGTTCCTACGTTTGTCGCTGTCGATCTGGCTATATTCGCCGAACTGGGCTCGCCAAAAATAAGACGTCCTATGATATCATCCGACGCCACCTCCGCATTGGTGTCAGCCTTGCCAGACTGTGGAAACTTCCTGCCGTTGCGGAGAGCTTCAATGCTCCTGCCAGCTGCCTCTCGGGCTCGCCGCTGGGTGTCAAGGAAGAAGATACTTTCGAAGCGGGAAATAAGTGATGATCCTCGCGGAGCGTGGGACACTTCCTGTCCTTCGACGTATCCTGCACCTGTGAGTGCACGCCACATCACGATGGTGCACCTATTGTCCGTGGTTAATTTAGTATACTGGCACATACTGCCAGTGTGCCAACGGCCAAAGGGCTTACCCGAAATAGATAACAAAGAAAAGCACATTGTTGCGCATGGTTTTGATGGTGCGAATCAGCAGGTATCTTGGTCCCACGACAGCTTGCTGTAAATTTGGTCGGGTGGAATGATTATCATAGATTGTGTTTGCCGAACATGAATAGCAGTTATGAGAGACTTCCGAAGGCGTGCTCCTTTCGAGGTAGGACGGTCAATTCATATAACCAAGGAGAATTCTGAGGTGGTCCTGTTGAATGGCTTACCTAACGATAACGCGCGGGTCGAGCGTGTTCATTGGCGATTATTTTCTCATTACTGTTCGCAGTTCTCGCGCTGGCTAGCGAATCTCCCGCAGTTGACGCGGGGATCTCTTACATCCGACGGCTCCGATTCAGTCATGGTCTGATTACAATCTGTGACATGCAGAGATACAAAGATGGATGTGGCAGTAGTTGGAGATGCTAGGGATCACAATGGAGCAAATAACGTAGGCAGAGAGCAATGATACATGATAACCGAAGTTGAACGAACCCCAATTACATGTCATAACAATGGCAGCCATTGACCTATTTACGCGGCCGTTAGATCCGCGAGACAACGCAGGAGACGTCGCACACACCTATAATAATATTTGGCAGATCGAAAATATCCCTCCTGATCGAGAAACAGAATGCACACGGTACAGGCATGCCAGATGGCTTGAGGAGTACACAGTGTGATCTCACCGACTGTGTCGTGTTCTCGAACGCGTGCGCCGCAAACTTTTCATAATACTCCACCGTTGACTGGTTCTCGAAGAGCTATGTCATCTTGTTTGTGAGAGGCACGTTTGTGTTGTACAAATGTGACGAACCTCGTAGATGTATTTGTTTTTTCCGATGAGCTCTTCGCGTGTCCAACCTGTGAGCATTGTAAACTCAAACCCGACGAGACAAATCTCGCCGGTGCGGCGCCAGACGACCGTCGGCGTGCCCCCGAAAGATATCAGTTTATCCAACTCCTGTAAGTCCTCATCAAGAATGATAATGGACTATTCCGTCAAGATGACATACTAGAAGTGATCGTTGGAAACACTTTTCCACAAACACTTCATCCTCTTCTGTCAATGGCATTTGTAGGGCGATTAGTGATGGGCGAACTATGGCCAGAGCACGGACAATGCGCAGAATGTCATTTTTGTCGAATCTGTCCGATGCAGAAATATTTATTAGGCTAAACAAGTATAAGCAGTTATTTCATATTTACCGTGCATGTAAATGCCGCATCAAGTCATGATATCCTTGCGTATAATCATATCGTTTTGTAACAGCCCCATACACACTTGAGCCTGGACGGTCCCCCTGAGTGCCATTTCCTTGGATTCCTGGCACGGGGGCTGTACTAATACCGCTCTTCACATTGGCAGATGTGCTGGCAACTGATCTGCCGGTCATACCCCACTGTGCAGTCTGATGCAACTGTGACGCGCGGGCACGCGCGATACGTTGTTGCTGCTCTTGATCTTCCAAATGCTGCTGATGCATTTGTGCAGACGAGCCTTGTCCTGGTACTTGGAAAGGGAAGCTAGGCTCGCCACCTAAAGGCGTTCCAGGTGAGGAATTCGATGGTGGCGGAGAAAGTGGTGCTAGGCCCTGATTTCGAGGTTGGGCTGGCAATGGGTCCTGCCGTTGACCGTCGGTCTGATATGATAGGCTCTGCTTTCGGCCGGGCACGTTCGTACGAAGAAACGAAGTATCGTGTCCAGAAACCCCTGAAATATCTGTCATTGGCGGTGGTCCAGAGCCTGACTCGGTCCAGGTAGGCTGAGCATAATGCACTTGGGCCTGAGGTTGATGAATGGTCGTACTTGCACCTGGAGTAGGATGCTGTGATGACGGAGAACCGTCGAAAGAGGGAGTTACAGCATTGTAAGATTGAGCATGCGGAATGGGTGGTCGATATGAGGAAGTACCAGAAAATGAGTTTGGTTGGTGCAGAAAAGAAGGCTGTATGGACGGCGAAGACTGTTGAGGAATTGGAGGTGGGGCTGGCCACGATGGAGTCGCAAATTGAGGATACGAGCCATTAACATTACCGGACGAGCTCCGTGCATCAGTCGTAGAGTGTCTATTCAGCCGAGAATCCTCATCTGGTGGGCTTGGATTGCCGAGGATAGCCGAAAGGATGGAATATTCGAGATTGGCAGCCTCGGAGCCGAAAGGATAGGTTGGATCAAAAGCGAGATTAAAAAGCGGATCGGGATCCGATGATTGAGAAGGGTTTTGAGGTGGATCCAAGTCTTGACCAGGTGGAGGTAACGAAGTAGCTGTATTAGAAGATTGCATGAACATTCCATTGAGTGAACAGAAGGTTGAAAGAATAACTAAAAAGCAAGCAACGTACGGAGACCGGAAGGTTCGTTGTCCGGGACTGACTTTCCGCGGGACTTCTGTTGCTGTTGCTGCTTCTTCAAAGCCGCTATGAAATGAGATCACAGTAAGCAGCTGACGCCAGCGGTATTAAATCCACGTGACATGCCTAGCTCCTCTTCATCTAGGAGATATTTTGCTTTCTTTCTTAGGCCCTCTGTACATTTGTCTGCGAGGCCCCTCTTGATACAACGTTGACAGGGGCGTGCTGCGAGAACTGTGGATTAGAACCGAAACTTCTACAGCTTAAGAGACATGTGCACGCACAGTCGTCGCAAGTCAAGTGAGCCTTTTGACAATGGAAGCAGGCTCGATTTGCCTTCTTCTTCTTGGGCAATGTCCTCTGAGAGCCCTGTGCGGATCCAGATCCCGAGCCCGGGGAGTTGTCGGCGTTGTCCTCTCCAACAGAGTTTCCACGTCTGCGCCTTGGTCGAACTGCGAGGCGCTGCTGTCTCTTCCGTGGTGGATCGGGGTCGGTGCTAGGAGGAAGTTGGGATGGTGGAGAGTGTGAGGAAGACGCCGAAGGGCCTTGTTCACGATTTTGGGAGAATTGTCCAGAATAGCTGGGGTTGACGAATTGGGATGTGGTGGAATAAAAATCAGCGTTGAAATGCTGTGGCAACATCCCTATAACGTTACGAATAGGTCACCAATGGACAAGTAGAGCGTAGCTCGCTGCGCGAAACAGCGAGAGAACTACGGGTTGGAAACTGGAGAGGGTACTTGAGGGAGGAAGAGAACGCAGGGAAACTTTGCTGGTCGGCTGTTTCCAGTAATACAACGAGCGCTTACCAAACCGCATATGCGGGACCAATTTGCGACCTCGGCCTGCACTGGAGTTTAGACTTGCGTTCAGGCATGCCTTCCTTACTGGAAAAACTCTCCATATCCCTGGGGACTTGTCAAGCTGCTATCGAAATCAAATGGATGCGACAAGCAGCCCGTGCTCCACATGATCTACAACTAATGGTTGATCGTAGAGCACACGGTGAGCCCCTCCAGTACATTCTAGGTAGTCTCTTATCTCTCCCTCCATTCTTCCTAATCCTAACTTTCACACAGGAAATCAACCATTTGGTCCATTGACCATCCTCACTCGTCCACCAACTCTAATTCCTCGCTCCGAGACGGAGCAATGGACCACGGATCTCGCGGACAGACTGCAACGTCGGGCCGCTTCTCACAATATACGTTCATTCAAGGTCCTCGACCTTTGTACGGGTTCTGGCTGCATACCTCTTCTCCTGGGTCATCTCCTGAATATTAAGGGGATACAGATGTCAGCCCTTGGCGTCGATGTCTCCAGATCAGCATGTGAGCTTGCACAGGACAACATTGCAGCGGTTGGCTTTCCCCTGAGTCGTTCGTTGCAAATTCAACAAAATGACCTCTTTGATGACAATTTCTGGCAGTCCGTTGCGGAGGCTTTCCGAAGGCCGAAACTACACAAAGTCATATCCGAGCAAGACTGCATACAGTTGGACGTCGTTACTGCTAATCCTCCATATATACCTATGGATCAGTGGGTATGTCTTCCCCCAGAAGTGAAAAACTGGGAAGACCCCGTTGCTCTCATGGGTGACCCCTTTCCTGCTTCCACCAGTGAAGGAGCCACAGTATCCACCACAACGAACAAGGGACTCGCATTTTACAAACGGATCCGAGACCTTCTTTCTTGTCCCGGGGTTCTGTCTCCACAAAGTATTCTCGCTTTGGAGGTCGGTGACGGACAAGCCGCTGATGTCGTAGAGATATTCGATCGTGGATTTGGCAGGGCAGAGATATGGAAGGACTGGTGGGGGAAAGAAAGGGCCGTGTTTATATTTGGCAGCAAGGAATGATCCCCACTTATAACTAAGCGATAGGCACGACGCGCATTAAGAATCTGATTGGTGACATAGGTTAGTATTTCCTTCTCCAGCATTTACTTGCATCTATTTACCGAATTTCCCAGGGCCGCCCTCCGGCTATTTGTCTGGACTTACACTTATGCGAAGCGCACATGGATGGATAAAGGCTGGTGGGAATTACGCCGCTTATGGCAAAGATTGCAACTCGCTACATCTTCTTCCCAATGAGGTTTATTGTGTATGAACATCAGATCTACCTGCTCAGAAGTTCCACATGGTGATGACTGACATGTGTCCCACTGGCACACCTTCTTTTCAGCAATATAGATAATTCCAAGATGAGTCCAGTACAATGTATTTTGCCTAGTTGATTGAAAGGCTTATCTGTTTTCGAGTCCTGTCAGGACTTGCTGATAAGGCTGAAAAACATCTGTGGCTATTTCAACGTCTTCTTTTGCAGCCATGTATGTATGTAATGTATAAATGTATAGCAGACAGCCTTCGGCAGAAGTCAAATTTGCAAGGACAGGTTATTTCCGTAAATGGATCTCCAAGTTTTCATTACATAAATCGATTCCACAAATGCGCCCCACTCACTTCATTTCCTTTCTTCCATGTCTATCCCAGCTAATGCGTTAGTTGGCTTGAGAACAGATGGAGACAGCATTGAAATCGTAAACCAGTTGTTGCTACCTCATGTCAAGGAGTACATCTCGATAAACTCCACAGACGATGCCTACGAGGCAATAAAGTCCATGAAGGTATTCCTGCTTCACTTGCAGATTTTATCTGAGCTATGTCTTATCGTCACTCAAGATTCGTGGGGCTCCCGCAATTGCCTCTCTCGCATCTCTTTCTCTTGCCTCGCATCTTTCTCGCTCCCTTGCTGCCGTTCCTCCACCTCCGTTCCTTGCCTCACCAACGTCACTGAGAGCCCATGTTAACCCCATCCTTGAACATCTTTATAGCTCTCGTCCCACTGCTGTAAATCTCGGAGCCGCGATTCGTCGCCTCACTCGGATTCTCGATCGACCAGCTTCGAGCGAAAGTGAAACCCATGCGAGGGATCTGGCAAAGGCACTTGTTCAGGAAGGCCGTCTGATTGCTGATGAAGACGTTGGCCGCAACGTTGAAATGTCTAAACACGGCGCGGAGTGGGTGTTTAAACAATCAAATTTGGGTGAAGGGGGCAAAGTGAATGTCTTGACTGTGTGCAACACAGGCAGCCTGGCTACGTCTGTCAGTATCTGGTTTGGGTCTGGATATTGATATTTTAGCTCACATGCTTGTACTTTTCTTGTGGTAGGGATATGGGACAGCCTTGGGTCTTATTACCCAACTGCACGAGATTGGTAAACTGAAGCAAGCATTTTACACTCAAAGTGCACCATATCACCAGGGTTCCCGATTAACTGCTCTGGAGCTCCAATACCTGAAAATTCCATCGACTATGATTTGCGATACAATGGTTGGTTCATTGTTTCAGCATTACGACATTCATGCCGTAGGTAGGCAGCGATCTTTTTTTCCCCTACGTTTCACAACTCTAATTTGTACCACCATATTTCTATATTTTTTTTACTTCGCCATCATCTCTTATTCATGGATACAGTCGTAGGCGCAGATCGAATTGCTCAGAATGGTGACACCGCGAATAAAGCAAGGTGTTTCCATCTGCTGCCATCGTCTGAATCGCTAAACCTCGCTCCAGATCGGAAGCTACAATGCTGCGGTCCTCGCAGCCCGACACAAAATTCCATTCGTTGTTGTCGCGCCAATTAGCACTGTTGATCTTGAAATATCCGACGGCTCTCAGTGAGTTTTGATTCAATTCCACATTTCTTTCCATTCACTGTTATTCTTCTCTTAGCATACCTATAGAGCACCGTCCCCCCATTGAAGCTACTCTGGTCAGAGGGAAACTGTACCCTTCCTCTGGTGATAGCCCTCAACAAGCCGTAGTACAATTTACACCTTCTGGGCTAGAGGGCATCTACAACCCAAGCTTCGATGTGACTCCGGCTGAACTCATTTCCGCCATTGTCACGGAAAAAGGAGTCGCTGTCAAGAGAGATGGTCAAAAAATATTCAATCTGCGAACTAGCGCAATTGTATGAAGCTCGTATCCAATATTAAGGGAGGACAACCATTATACCTCACATAGACAAGATTAAAATATTATCTAGACCCTATAAACATATCATAGGAGTAAATGGTGCATAAGCAAAGACGGGATAAAAGACATCGACAAGTTCTCTAATCCTTGGAAGCCAAAAAATTAATCTCATGCACACAAATGGGCTCATACACTGTCCTGCACGGTAGCGTACTCGCTCTCGACACCAGGCTCGAGCAGGGCTGCATGGGACAAAATCAAGAATGCAGACGAACCGACGAGCCAGAAGAACGTTGCGACCGGCGAGGCCCACCACAATAGAGGAAGCCCGATCACAAAGAGCCCTATATAGAGCGACTTTTGTGTGACCACATGGTCCCCAACTTGCAAGGGTTCAGGTGCTATGCATGGCAAGATGAGAAGACGACATGAGTCCCGTGGCAAATCCACTTAAAAATGAACTCGGACACAGACCCCATTTGTTGATGATGACGAATCCGCCTGTGAGGAGGCCAAGCGCGATCAGGAGGAGTGGGTTGGTAATCCTAAAGACCCAGCAGAGTTAGCGACGGCAGGGGGTGTATATCTTATCAACCACAAAACACAAACAGTGCATATACTGCTAGGATGGCGACGACAAGGCCATAATTTCCTGGTAAAAAAGAAAAAAAAGATATAACTCGTGTTCAAGACTGCGGGCACAGCACATAGGGAAGCAAATGGTGCACCGACCAGAAAAGTATCGCGTGTTGTAGCTTATCCGCTGTCCAGCCAATACTCCATAAGGATATAGAGTAAAGAAATTCGGATCATCTCACAGATGTGGCCTGGTTCATGTCCGCCGGCCTCGATATGCGATGGTGATCGAAGAATTCGCTCACAGGGCGTAATGCACTAAGGCGCGTTTCCTAAAAAAAAATTTGTACACAAAGCTCACTCTCAGTAATGAAAGACCCACCCTGAAGGACTTTAAACGTTCTGGGGCACTAGTAATCAAATCCATGTTGCACTAGGTACGAGAGGTGTTCGTTGTAAAAAAGGAAGTGCCAAAGCGCGGCTTACGTACACTCAATTCCTTACAACTCCGATTGTCTTCAAAGGTTCTTTAGCCACCAACCCCACTACATCAGACATGATTCGCAGAAATCCGACTCTCATCTCGCTGGGGGACGTAGATGTCTCAGACGTCAAAGAACTCATGGCTCGAAGAAAATTGGCTGCGGCGGATAAAGCAGCGCGAGAAGCGGGGAAGAAGAAAGATGACAAGAAAACTACGGTCGTAGCGCCTGACGATGCCAAACGCAAGCGCGAAACCTTGACGAGGGAGGATCGACTTGGAATGCGATAGACACGCGTCATGACGCGTTATACCATGTAAGCTGGTCGCCAGCTCTCGATTAACATGAGCTGAAACACAGTGTATATG
The DNA here is from genome assembly GCA_003316585.1 of Gomphus bonarii. Classification (NCBI taxonomy): domain Eukaryota; kingdom Fungi; phylum Basidiomycota; class Agaricomycetes; order Gomphales; family Gomphaceae; genus Gomphus; species Gomphus bonarii. The sequence goes on from QFEC01007505.1 coordinate 90,469, forward strand.
AAGGAGCCACCCATATGTATCATTTGACAACAAGCTGTATTACTGCACCCGTCCAGTTGTCACATTCAAAATGCTTTCCGAAATCCTGTAACGATTTTGTTTACTCGGAAAGCCGAGAGATGCCAAGAAAGGCGCATACCTTCTAGATCCTGCGAGTCGCATAGAGATGCCAGTTCTGGCTTTTGCAACTGCAGACAAGTCGTTCGAAGGCATTCCCATAGGGCCGACGATGTGATGCCCCGCGTATCGCCGCCATCTGACGCGTCATTTTCTTGCAAAACCAACGCGTCAAGTATGTGCATAGCAGCTTCATGATACGACTGTAGCATATGTGATTAGTGAAAAGCTATAACGATCCTGTATAGCTACCTTCATGTTAATGCATGATATCCCGAGATTAAACCTGGAGTTGGTTTTAGACGCGAGTAAGTGATAACGAAGCACATACCGAGCTCGTATATAGGCATGGTTGAGTTCAAGGGCACGGTAGTAATACCACAATGCCTCTCCCGATTTTCCGCTGTTCGCCAAAGTGGCCCCAACACGATTATACAATAGCCAATCCTGACAGTCGATGGTCCACCATATTAGCAGTTAGGTTTATGAAATGGAAATACATACGTTAGGTCGTACGGCCAGTGCAGCCCGGAAACAATCCTGAGCTTTTGAGTAATCCTGAGAAAAAAAAACCATCAACCACTGAATGAGAGCATTAACGTGACTGGTAACCTCAGCGGTGTTCAACAAAACACCGAGTGCCGTTTGAATGTCTGCATCGACTTCGCCGTCTGGTGCAGCTCTTACCAGGGCCATCAGACATTGTATTAACCGTTGATGCTTCTCGCCACCATCCTTGTTTTCACCCTTGTTCAACGAATCCAAGAGTGGACTATTTTCGTGGGGCTTCTTGAGCCGAATCCAATGCTCAATGGCATTGCAGGCCCCATCTTTGTCGTTTTCATTTGTGTAAGAGATGGCCAGGGCCAGCCATGGCTCGAGATAGGACGGGTCCAGCTCAACGGCACGTTGAAGCGCTTGAATAGCGTACGGTTCTCTTTCATTCTCCTGCTGCTTGACCCCTAATGAAAACCACGCGATGGGATTCCGTATATCGCGTTGCACAACAGCCTCCTTCTCAAGAACGCTCTAGTTTACGTTTATGAGTAGGATATACAGAAACAGTAATCAAACTAACTTCGTTGGAGTTAATTCGCCGCGTATGCATGATGTGGTTGTGCGTAAAAGAGTCCTGAGCAAGATACGGGTTGTTTCGTTGGAACTGATAGACAGACACTGGTTTGATGCCGGTGGCTGTAGCCTCCCAGGAGTCCCAATCGTTCTGAAGCCTGTCCCACTCAGGAACTTCATGCAGTATCTCTCCGCGAGGAGGACTGTTCCAGTAATTTCGATACTCCTCGTTTTCTTGCCTCCAGTATGTGTCATCTGCATCAGCAACTTCTCCTCCTGTGTCAAGATCTTCCGCGAGAACTTCAGGACGATCGAAATGGACAGACTTGCGTGCTGTATCCTGGATCGGATTCGCCAAGTGGTTTTCAACTCTGGCCTTTCCCTTTCCCTTTACGTCTGGTGAAGTGGTAAAGTCTTGGGCCCACGTGGAAGAGGATGCAACATTCTTCGATGATGATCGTACTTCAACCACGTTGGCGCCATCAATAACCTTCTCCTTATCCCTAAACTGACGCATCAGTCCCAAAAATACCGAATTCTGAAACTTCGGATTAGTCTCCTCTTTGACAGCGTCGACTAGAAGTCCTGCTGTTCTGGAGAGCTCGTCATCATCGACAGGCTGTGACTCTTGTTGCGGGGCCTGTTCCGGAGGGAAGTCAAGTTGGGCAATTGAAGGTTCTGTCTCAGAATGAGATCGAAAGATCTCTGGGAAATAAGTAACTTTGATGGTCTTATATATAACCATAGACATACCAAAAGACCGAACCCCTTGGGAGACAGGCATGAGCTGCATGGGTGGTCTGAAAACACCTTGGAGAAAGAAAAAAAGAAAGAAATTCAATAGCTTCGTAGAACGATGTAAGGTTGTGGGTATAATGTACCATTCATGAAAGCATTGTTTATGGGGAGCGTATGCTGTCTATGTTGCGATCGCACAGGCTCAACGCCTAATGAAGAATTTGTTTGCGATTCCGAATCGGGCTTATTGCTCGAGAGTTGCACGATTGAATGATTCAGAAAATCACCCGCCCACTGGGAAGGAGAAGAATGTACAAGGTGTTGGTGCGGTAAACCGTCACGTAAGGAGGACACATCAAATGACTCTGGGACAACATGTTGTGCGAATGCAGAACCGGAATTCTGTCCGGAAAAAAATCGGGCAGCTTCCTCCTGTAGGGCTTGCGAAGGTGCAGAATGGGTACGGAAAATCTAGATGATCGATATAATTTAGCAACGTCGAGATGGGAATTGAGAAGCTCAGCTCACCTCTCGTGAAGGACCTGCACGTCCGGGCCCAAAATGGTCCTTTGGGACGGTTAGTATTATGGAAAGTGTCTGAAGAAAAGAGAAAATCACTTGTTGGATGCCGCGATCTTTGTCGAATTGTTTAGACAGCGACTGCAATGGATTCAGGGGGCCACAATCGGCGCCGCTGATGAGCGCAGGTAATGCCATTACTTGTATTATGTAATATTGGTAATGATGCTTGTGTAATAACAAATTTTACTATTCTTACAATAAAACAATCACACTGACATGCTGTAACATCAAGAACGAGCCAGACGTTTTTTGTTAACACGGTCACACTCACAACCAGAAATATATATTTCACTGACTACTTTAATCGCCTGCAACAGCGCAGTTCCATTGATTATCCTCGGTCAGACAGAAAAGGTTTGCTAATACAGGTGGATGCCATGAAGTAGTGATATCAGGAATTTTTAAATAACAACTATCCCAATAGTCAGCTAGTAAATCAAAGTTGGAGTGATGTTTTCTTTAAAAGCCTCTTTCTTCTCATGTCCAATAGCAGTGTGTCAGTTTGGAAGTAACTTCGACTTCTGTTGTTCGTGGTCCTTCAAACAGGAGGAAATAGGAGAGTGATCACCAGTGACCGTCACCTGACATCAATGACACTCGATTCGCACTCTCACGTCTTCAGGCCACAGGCCTCAATGGTGATCGGAGGGAAGGTACCGAGAAATTTAAGCTTTAATAATGGCACAGCCTGCCACAGCCGAAACTGTAGAAAATTTGAGATTCATACTGGGATGGTAACCAAGCTTGCGCTGTGTTGCAAGTATACGTTTTCCAGTATACACCGACACCGTCTCATTTGCACAGCATGACCTTGCTTTACACTACGGAATTTTGCTCAGACTGCCCTGCGGAGCTGCGGGAAAAAACACATTGTTCCAGGAACCCCGTTCGGATCAGTCCGAGTCGGGTCAGTGCCCATTGGCAAGTGGCCCCGACGCCACACTGCAGATCCCGGTACGTTTACAGCACCGAGAGTATCCAAGGCAACATGCATGCAACATAGCCACTCCACAAGGTATCAATCTCCTGGACGTGATAAAATTTAGGTCAAGCACAAAAAAAATAATATAAGGCGCTGTGGCGGCGATAATACTAGTTCCTTTTTGTACTTATTTAATAGTAGCACATAACAGTCTACAAGTAACAAAGAGAACTAGAAGATAATAAGGGTACACGTCTCCGAGGATACTCGCTATGGATGCGAGACAGTATTTGGCGACTCATACAATAACTGCTCATGATCTCTAGACTGAAGGTGGACGTGAATGGCTAGGTGTTCCACTGGTGGTCCCGTGGCTCCCGTCGGTAGTATCACCGGGACTTCCAGAATCATCGCCGCGGGGAGACCCCGAAGGGCCTAAGCCACCCTGAATATGGGCTCTACAATCTACGCCGCCCTCCGAGCGTACTAACAGGAAAACAGACTCAGTATTGCGCAGTAAAACAAAGGGAAGAGAGGGCTCACAATGTCTATTGAGGGCATCTGTGCGAGAAAAAGATTTGCCGCAGCCTCGGCATAGGTGCGTCCCGGTCTTGGCAGAGTGAAGTTGGTAGTGGCGTTTGCAGTCATGCTGTCGCGCAAATGCCTTGTCGCACCCGGGCCACTCGCAGGCATACGGTCGTTCAGAGGTGTGCGAACGCAAGTGTCCTGTATATACACGCGTAGATTTAATAAAAAAAATTCATTGAAAATTTAAAGGCGCTCGATCCCTGACCTTTCAGATTGAAACGCCTAGTGAATGTGCTGCCACATCCTGGCACAGGGCAACGGAAGGTGGCTTCGTTTCGGCGCCGGATGGCACTGGCAGCCTGCGTGGCGGTGGTGGTGACTTGCTGCTTTTCGACTTGTAGAATAGGAGGTAAACGTGGCACTGCGGACGAACTGCCGTAGAGGTCGGATGGACCTGCGGCCTGTGTTAGCACTGCGGCTGCTGCGTGGATCTGCATGTCGTCGTGGAGAGTAGACAGGGCGTCCGAGTATGTGGAGGTGGAGGGAGAAGAGCGGGCGGTGTGCGAGGGCGAGGAGTCAAAGGGGTGGTGGGACTGTTGGTGGGACGGGGAAACGCGTGTCAAAGACGGATGGGAATGAGCATGGCGAAGGTGCTCATGGGACTGCTGGAAGGAGGAGTAGTGGTGGTAGCCCTGCGCGTGCTGTGGATGGGAGTGAGGACGCTGCTGCAGCTGTGGTTGTGGCGGCTGCATTTGCGGAGCTCGCGAATAGCGCTGATAGGAGACCTGGGGCTGCTGCTGCTGGTGTTGCTGGTGGGGGTGGTAGATGTGGGAAAAGGACTGGTCGTGTACTTGAGAAGTCGAAGCGTCTGGCAGATATACATCTTGGGTGTAGAGCGGAAGTGGGACGTTCTGCTGATAATAGTACGGGTTCTGGCTCTGGCCTTGTTGGTTGTTCTGGTGGTCCATCGACGGACGGGGAATTCTGCTGGAGGACAGCAGAGGCACCAACTCTTGAGGCTTTTAGAGTGCGCATGGAGGGAAACAAAAGTAATTCAAGGCTGTGTCTTTGCAACTGTGGCAGTGTTCATGCCGATCCCGACGCTTCTTTAGGTTCACGTGGTACACGGCTACATGGTTATCCTGCTACAGCCACGATTCCTAATCAGCTGGCGCATCACACCCACGCCCCGCTACAGCTTGCCCTCATATTCACTGTAACGCATCATCCCGCCATCAACCACCAGTCGGGTATTCAACGGTCCGAACATCCCCAATTCCGAACACCGCTTCCTTTCGACGGCGCTTCAGCAGATCCGCTTCCGGTACAAGTGCTGCTTTGCCCGGCGAGGGTGATGCCCCACGTTGGCCATGGGACACGCCCAACGTCGCTGCGATGACCGGTGACGCTACCAGCATATCCGTCACTAGCGGCTTCCCAGAAGCCGGTGACCCGACGCGGTCCCCGGGGTTCAGCTGTCCTTCCCGGGTCGTGTCTCGTCTGCTCGTCGTCGTCGTCGTCGCCGTACCTCCCCCAATCAAGGTTTCATCAGATGACCGGTCCTGATCCACCAAAGCTCCTCGTTCATCACCCCCCTTCCCTATAGATGAAGGCGACGTGCGCCTCTTCCGAGGCACAAACATGAGACCTTCTGCATCGTCCGTTTCCGTCTCAGATGACCCCATCAAGCCCACGTCGTATCCGTTCTGTTGCCTCGCGCCGTGCGTCCTGCTCCCTCGCGACTGGTGTGAGGCAAATGCGTCGTTGATCCACTCTCCAATGCGGTAGATGGCCTCGCGAGCCTCCGGCATCAGCGTTGACATCTGCAGGAATCCATGACTCCAGCCCTCGATGATGGCCATCCGCACCCAGTCCTCGTCCGTTTCATCCAAGATGCGTTCTGCTTCCTTACTCTGTCTACTTGTCATGCGTAAGCTGTCGCTCACTTTGCCGTTGCGACGGCGCGAGGCCTCCAGCTCCTGCTTACGCATTCTCTTCGACTCCCTCACCCGTCCTGCAAAGATCACTGTGTCGTCAACAAATGGGTCCTTCTCGCCGCATGACATCAGCATAGGCGGGAACTGCGCCAGCAGCGCGCTAGGTCCCAGAATCGGCGATATGTAATAATCCTTCTGGAAATCGGGATTTCGCTTGGGCCCGATATACAAAATGGCCATCGCGCGCATCTGAAACCCGCGGGGATATAGCTGCGTGTCTAAAACAGAAAATAGAAAACTCCCGCTTACCATACTAGGTGATATAATTCTGTCCTGGAAATATCCTGAACGACTGGTCATGGTCAACCGCGTTCCAATAGGGGCTTTCTTGGCATTTTTCTCCATGGTGAGCGCCTTAGCCACCGCTTCCGACAGCTCCGCCTGCTGCTGCTCTCGCTGTTCATCCTCTGTAATCAGAACTCGATTCGCGATTGGCTTGTCTCGCTCTTCGACAGGTAGCACTTCTCCCTCATCACCTTCCTCATCTGCCACGTTACCTTCTTCCTCTGTATCCTCCTCACCCATAGCCGTCGAGAATGGATTCGACTTCCGTCTGAACATGGTCGGTCTACGTACTACTGCACTCCTGTTGCCCAAGGTTAGGGCTGTCGTCCAGCTCTTTCGTCGCCTCATGCTTGGAACTTGGACGTCGTTGACAACCGCTAGTGGGCTCTTATGGCTATAGTGATCTTTCTGTTCCGCGAGACCTGCAAGGTTAACCGTAGATTGTTCAGACCTGAGCACCTGCAGATCTGCAGGAGACATCCAGGAATTAAAGTTGAAATCTAGAGCAGCATAAGAGAACACGAGCGCGACCGGTCGAGGAAGAGGTTCAGGGAATTCAAGGATCTTATACATGACGGTAACAACCAGGTTCCCACCCCTACTCAAAAGAAAATGATTTAGTGCATAATGAGTAACATTCAATAATATGGCTGACGCTGAATCGCCGCTCATGATGATGTTGAGCCTGGAACCTGACATTCCAATACACATACCCCTGCTCTTGACAAGTGTTTTATATACGTCGAAGCACTCCTCGATAGCGTATGGGTATGGATCTGGTGCCAGGACACATCAATATCAAAAGATGACATAGCCTTACTATAAAACTCACACTCTGGGGCTTTGCCATAATCAATTGAAAGAACAGGTCGCTTGCAGCAAATTGTCCACCTACGAAGACGCTCCTCGTGGTGAAGGGGCGTCATAGATATAAATCCTCCTCCCGGTAAATCAAGAATAAGATCAGTCGCCTGCGACAGCTCCTCCTCAGTACCGTCAAAAAATAGCCACCCGACTACAGGTCTTCTATTCGACGAGTCTAAAGGACGAGGAAGGAGAATTCTCTTCACAATGGAAATTCGCGGTCGATCCCAGGCATTAAAAAATCGAATCTGACATTCGTGCCACCAGTTATTTATTCTCCATTATGTCTCCAAATCAAGGAACTCACGTAGGGGTTAGTCGCCTTCTCCCACGTTGTACGAAGCATTTCTACCGTGGCAATTGCTCTGTACTTGCGTAGCTAGGTGGCGGTGAGCAGTTGATTGACGCGCAAGACAGGCTGATCAGTTTACCTTTTCGTCCGCCTTATTAGTATATAGAATATAGTACACTGAGAATAGTATTGAACAGAAGTCTCTTAGCCATTTAGGCTGAATTGTCATTGCCGTAGCAAAGCCAGCGTCAAGCCCAGTGGCTAGCCATGTCACTCTGTAATAGGAGCGAGAATACTATACACATAAAAATTCATAAGCGAAGGGTTAAGGGTAGTATGGGGGAAGACATTTACCAGCCGCGCAAGGGGTTCAGGAGCTGTGTGCATAGCTTTCGTCAACTATAACTATAACGCATATAGAGCGCAGCATCCGACTCACAGCCTAGTCCAAGGATGCTATCTAGATTTTTCCCAGCATAAATAAGTGTGATTAAACTAACTATGATCTGCCAAGGCGTGAAACGCTCTGGGGGAATCACACTTAAAATGGGTAGTTCATAGGAGGTTCGCCACACTTACTCAGTCCACGGTTGAGACGGCGTATCCAAAATAGCTTGGGGCCTTCTGCACCACCTCTTCTGAGTCTCCAGACACAGAACGATAATACGAGGAACACCTGAAACAAGGAGTATAAGTATACGTTGTGGCAGGATTGGAGAAAGACTATAAATTAGATGCTTAGCATACTTGAGTTCGCTTCCACGACACGCTTGGACGGCCGAGAAGATGGTCAATCATGAATATGGCGATATAAACAATATGTTTGTTGAACCGGTATGAAGTGTCAGTCGAAGGGTCAAGGACAGCGAGTGCACATATTGGCATGTGATTTACTCAAGGCGTCTACAAGGATCAAGCGATTAGTCATATAGCGTATCCTTTTCGACGCCGGGACTTTATCATATACAGGTCACGTGCCTAGCACCGCAATCTCACCACACTATTCTGGAACAGCTGTCGATCTCTTGGAAGATCACAGCATCATCTCGTCACTCCCTGTTTTGATCTGATCCCTGAAGATTTCTGCACCCATCATAGCTTTCAGGAGATACAGAGACCTGACGACAAGTGTCAAGCAGCATCAGTTTTATGGTGCCCATCAAGGCTATAGACCCTACTTCAATCCACCGCATTACGTCCGGTCAGGTCGTCATTGATCTACAGACAGCGGTCAAGGAATTAGTTGAGAATAGTTTGGACGCCGGCGCTTCATCTATTGGTCAATCCATGTCGAATTTGGTTCCTCTCACCTCTCTTAATCTATTTCAGATGTCAGATTCAAAGACTACGGACTGAACTCCATCGAAGTCATCGATGATGGCCATGGCATTGCTGAGGATGATTACGATAATATAGGTGAGGAAACATAGATAGAGACTTTTGCAGCAGTCAGGAGACCATTAATTGCAGCATTAAAGCACCATACATCCAAACTCGCGTCCTTCGAAGACCTTGGCACTGTTCTAACGTTTGGTTTCAGAGGAGAGGCACTTTCGTCTCTCTGCGCCCTGAGCTCCTCTGTCACGGTGACTACGGCTACGGCTGCTCAGACGCCCATGGGCACCATTCTTGACTTTGAACCGAGTGGAAAAATAAAGGACAAGAGCAAAAAAGTCGCAAGGAAGGTGTGTGCTACTATTGCTTTCTGTGCTTGGTAGCTCAACCGTGGGCTGTTGAAGAGGGGTACCACTGTCATGATTACCGGATTGTTCATACCCCTTCCCGTTAGACGAAAAGAATTCCAGAGAAATGTAAAGCGCGAGTACGGGAAGGCACTTAACCTACTGCACGCCTATGCCCTCGTTCCCTGCACGAAGGCGAACAAGGGTGTCCGCTTGACAGTTTCCAACCATCCTGACAAAGGGTGAGCAGTCGGTGTCTTGCCAATCGGATCTATCACAGTACTCTTACGCAGTACTAGTACTCGGTCCGTACAAATTCGCACCGATGGGTCATCCTCATTAAAAACCTCCGTTTTAACACTCTGGGGTCCGAAATCTTTTGAAAATGTCGTACCCTTGGATCTCCATCTCGATTTTGAGATGGAGCGTTCGTCGGTGCTTAAGAAACGGGGAGTATCACAGGATGGGTGTGTAAAATAATTTTTCAATCGGTAGTACACGCCTGATCGGCACAACGTCGGTGGATTGTCATAGGAAGACAACTGTGGAGGTAAACGGATTAATATCCAAATTCTCACCGGGATGCGGTCGCACAACCCCTGATAGGCAGTTCTTTTATGTCAACGGACGTCCATGCAACCCAAGTAAAGTATGTTTTGGTTTATTTAGAACTATATGTATTAACGAATGACACACTACCCCCTAAGGTACAGAAGGCATTCAACGAGGTATACCGCACGTTTAATACCAATCAAGTGCCCTTTATCATCGCCAATTTCCATCTTCCCACCAGTGAGCTATTATCAAAATACACAAACCACTTACTTGTCTCAATAGAACAATTGCTTTTATTCAAAGATGCATGTGATATCAATGTTTCACCTGATAAGCGCACGATTTTCATCCACAACGAGCAGAATTTAATTCTCGCATTGAAGGTCTGCTCTCCCGTTTCATGGTCGGAGGAGATTGACTGACGTCGTTACTTCTATGATTGCATGGCAGGAAAAACTTGAGGAGACCTTCTCTCCTTCTCGTTCAACGTTTGTTGTTAATAGCATAGCTTCAACGAGTCGGGAAGTACCAAAATCCGAGGGCTCTGGAACAGATCCAGAATATGAAAGCAGTCCTGTTACTAATACCATCAGGTCTTCTGATCAGGACCACCGCGAAGATGACCAAAACTTCACAGGTACTACTGGTGTGCCGCAGGGCATGACTAACGATATGGTTGTGCGCCATGGTCGTGGAAAGTCAACTAGATCCCGAGAAGTGATCAACAATGTATCTCAGTCATCGATCACTCGTAGCTCAAGATCGCGTTCACGGTCAAGTCATGTTACTGACCTAGGCATCGACGAGATGCAAACCGATGACATTGGGAGTCTCGAGGAGTGCATCCAGCTGGAATCTCAGAACGAAGTACCTGACAGTCCTGCGCTCGCCAACCGTATCCCCACACCATTAGAAGAAACACCAAAGAATATTGAGGCAGACAAGGGCAATGCAACCCTGCATTACTGCCAGAATGATCGTGAAACCGATCACGATGTACCTTCAGCATCCCATCGTTCTCGTACCCCTTTATTCGTTCCCTCGCCACCTCACTCTCCAGAACCGCTTTCCGCAGTTACCACTTCAAACCATCAGGGTAACACGGAACTTCGGTTACAATCGTCCTCGTGTTTGACTGAACCAGGGGATCCACAAGAACCGCCTCTGAAACGCATGCGTGCAAGTTCGCCCCTGTCAATGGGGCTGACAAAGGCTCGTCCAGTACAGATGGTACTGGGCACAAAGGGAGCAGCTTGGAGCCTTCAAATTCAGCGCGATCAAGGAGGTAAATCACCAAACCGTGAACAAGTCCATTCCAATACATCCAGGAATAGAGATGCTGGAAATCCAAGAAAGAGGATCAGGAAGAGCTTGGATGAATTTGTGATGCCGGGCAGTCAGGTCAAGCCCATTCAAGTGGACGATGATGAATCCAATGGATCTTCTGGTTCTGAAGCTCCGGATGTTACTATGGAGGTGGAAGAAGTGGAAGTCAGTGAAGAGAAATCGCTGGATGACCTAACAGAGGTGATGGACCAATCAGGTGAAAAAGTCAATATACCATTTCTGTCTCAGTCCATCAATGATGTCCCGGGACGCCGAAATGCCTTGACGGTGCCCGCGAAAAAGGGCTCAATCATTGACACAACGGAGAATATCATTGTTGAAAGTGAAAGTACTGTCACCCATGATATTGTCCCTTCTGCCTTTGTCCAGCAGAGCCTCTCAGAAGCGTCCGTGGAGGAACTACCTTACAGGAAGACCGTCGAGATAGTCCGTACTGATGGAGAAAATTCCACTCTGCGATTCAATCTCGACCGTATTACCTCAACATGGTCACGTCTTCGTTCTTGCCTCAACCCATTGTCGACCTTTGCATCTGATTCACAAGGCCTTCACGCCACTGCGAGTATCACAAATGCCCACGATGCGGAAGGCGCAGAACGGGAGCTCGCTCGCGTTATCCATAAGGAAGACTTTTCATCAATGCAAGTTCTTGGACAGTTCAACCTCGGCTTCATCATCATACGTCGGGTCACGCTGAACGAAGGTAGAGAAGGTCATAGCTTGGACGATCTTTTCATCGTTGATCAGCACGCGGCGGACGAGAAATATAACTTCGAGACTCTGCAACAGACAACCAAAATCGAATCACAAAAATTATATCAACCTCTACGACTCGAGTTGACCGCTTCCGACGAATTAGTAGCGATCGAAAACGTGAATATCTTACGAAGCAACGGGTTTGAAGTTGTGATTAATGACGATGCACCCCCAGGCCATGGGGAACGCGTGAAGCTCGTTGCACAACCCGTTAGCAAGAACACGACATTCACAGTGAAAGGTATGAAGAACCCTATTTATTGTCTCTCGAGACCTTAAATAATTTGAAAGACTTGGAGGAACTTCTGCACTTGATGCAAGATCAACCCACCAGTCAAATGGTGCGGTGTTCGAAGGCACGAGCCATGTTTGCAATGCGAGCATGCCGGAAAAGTGTTATGGTTGGTATGCCTCTGACTATAGGTCAGATGACTTCGGTAACTCTACTTCTTTGTATCACCCAGTGTCTGGTGCTTAATGATCTACTCATAATAGATAGTGCGACATATGGGCACCATCGAGCAACCATGGAATTGTCCTCACGGAAGACCCACGATGCGACATCTTGTTAGTTTGACAGCATGGCATCGAAGTCAAAGACCTTGTAGTGAGATCGATTGGGACAATTTTGCCGCGTGACGGTTGATTTAGAGGTTTGGATGCTGTTGCTTTAAGTTAGATGAATATTTGAATTCGCCAAGATTTCATTAAACGTTCTCAGATTTTCCACATCTGCAGTGTTATTTGAAACAATCAAGTTGCCTGACCTTAAAGCAACGTAATTTTCCTGGCCAGGGACTTTCACCTTCACCTTGTTCAAATCCAGGTCGGATGGTGAGTACGTGCTAGTCTCGGCAAAATACCTGATCCACAGAGTACATTTATGCGTGGGGGTGTTCCTGTTGAACTAGTAGCCCATGTCGTTTTCTCAACTTTTGAGGGTGAAAACCAGGGAGGCAATCACGTTCCACTGGAAACATGTACACGATGAAATATTCTCACTACGTGCACATACTGCAGTTGCAATTCACCACCTCACGGAAAAATGGCGGCACTCAAACTCATATTTTAAATAGTTTCAACCCCCGTGCCATACCTTTGACTGCCTAGCAGGGACTGGCATTTTGCTGTTTTTTCGAGTATGGAGGCTCTGTGATGACATATGGAATGTGTGCGTTTTATATCTCTATGATTCGGTCATTCGGCTAAAAGGAGAAATGGCGTTTGGCAACTTATTATGGTTGCCATAAAGACAATTTCAAAGGCAGGGGGATTCACTGCTGAAATTTTCTTCACACCGGACGGAAATACGATTTTGATAATTATTTTAAGACTTGGGGGCCTTTACACATTTTCTTGGACAGACTGCCTACTCTCGCCTACAGCATTCCCAGCTTCGTGGCGCCTAGGGATACGAAATAAACTCTGAGTATTTGGTGATGTGAGCTGGTGCTCGTCCCTTCTGATTTCTCCGAGCCTTCATTTGGGGCACGGACCGGAAGGCTGTAAACGTATGTGAGAGTCCCAGATTTCAGCCACAGTAGACGTAAGTGCACCCTCCACAAGTGTTTTTTTTTTTTCTAAACACATTCAAACTCAAAAATTTATATCATTTGAGAGTCAAATTCTCCTTTAGATATGAAATTCGTGTCGACTTCCAAGGTCCGTGGAGTGCTTCCAACCCATCATTGTCAAGATCCCGTGTATCAAATCACTCAGTCATTATTATCCGTATTATCCGACAATCACCAGTTCTTTACTGCCACGTTGGGCAATTTTGAAAGAAGCGAATGGCCTTGTATATTCAGTGTATGCTAGCCTGCGCTGCACTTTGGCGGTCATCTGAACTACAGCAATGTACGCCCAGGGATCTTCTTCAGCTTCAATTTATCCAAGTCCAGATCTGATATGGTGCGTGCGTTGACGCAGATTAATTTGTTACCTTCGCTCGAAGCTTGGCCCTCGGCAAAAATTCCTGACCCACAGACAGGGCAAAACTTATGGGTGAGAAACTTCTTGTTGAATTGGTAGCCTACGAGCTCGGTTTCTGAGCCCTTGAGAAGTGAGAAGTCTTTATGGTCGAGGATGTATCTAAAAGGAGGGAAGAGGAGGATATGAGTGAGCCTCTATGATACAATAGTATGGAGGCCGTACATGATGAGATATCCTCGCTGTGTGCAAATACTGCAGTTGCAGCTCACGACCTCAAAACCATCCTCCAGCACAGGATGGCGGCACTCATACTCAAATTTCCCACAGTGACAACCTCCCTTGTACACCTTCGTTGGCGTGGCGGACGTACGGGGCGGGATGGGATTCGGGATTTGCTGTTTTGTAGATATGGGTGTGGAAGACATGATAGGCAAGTCTGGTACCAAGTGAGGATTATATAGGCTGCCACGAGCATTAGGGGGAACGGCGTCCATCAAAACTTGTTCGGTACAGTAGTTAGTCGGAAATTTCTGGAGCGAAGTCAGGGTCGTCGTCGGTGCGAGAGCTCTACCTTTACCTGCGGGGGCTATCGTGCCGTCGCGAAACTTCGATGCGCGCCGTTCATCTTCTTTTTTCAAATGCGCCATAGCCGTTAGATCAAAGAGCGACGTTCGCTCAATCTGTTGACGGCAAAAGCCATGCTCCTCGAAAATGGTGCGACTGGCATCCAATACTATACTGAGCAGGGCCCTAATCTCTTCCACTTCATATCTATTCTCAAGACAACACAACGCTCGCTGCTTATGTCTCGAATGCGAATATTGTTGCGGCGCCTACTCAGTACAGGCGTTGATGTTTTCACTAACCCTTTTTCAGTATGATTCTCCAAGCCAGTTTAGGTTCATGTTTGACTCATTATCATGTAGTAACGGTATAATCTCAGCATATACGTATCAATTGAGAAAATTCTTATGAGAGATTAGAGTGTATTAGTACTAGTACACAATATTAGGCACCCACTTACTATGACAGACCAACCACCTGAGTCACACAAGAGGAGTGGGAGACTACCTTACCTCGTTCAGCAGAGCGGGCGGTAAACGGCTCCAAGGGAGCGAGGAGGAAGGCCCTGTTTAGACCACCATAGGCACGCCTGCGGTCGTATAAAATGAATAAAATAAAAATTAGGCACCCAATTCAGTTTGTTAATAATTATTGGGCAACTCAATACACTCATTAACGAGAACATTAGTCACCAGAGAGCTTGGCAGCACCTGACCGCTTCTATTACGTTTCTCAGAAGCCAAGTTCCAGGATGCGGGAAGAGCAAGAGGGTCTCGGCAGACATTCCGCTATACATTCGAGATCTACCGAGCACGGTCACCATGGCAGAAACACGACTTCCCTTGGAGAAATTCAAAGAAGAACTATCTCTTTATACAGGTTTCCTTGATTTCTTTATCGAGCCAAATCCCATTACTGAACTGCATCTCCAGAACTGTCATCTGTAGCTCTTGGCGCGTCGATATCCTCACTATCTGACGAATTCTTTGCCGAAGCATTTCACCTGTTGGAGGTAGAGGTACGGGGAAATTTTGAGAGTTTTACAAAGCTTTATCTCTAATCCGTTCTCATGCTCAGCCGGCACCAAGCTTGGACGGCCAGTTTGGTCCCAACGGTGCGCTGTATTCTGGTTGGGAAACCAGGAGACACAACCCAAGCTTTGACTGGTAACATTCTTGAACTGAATCATGATGATACATGGGTCAATTTTAATTAGGTGTATCATACGGCTTGGTGCACCAGGTGTTTTGCATGGCTTTGATATTGATACCAGCCGCTTTGACGGTACGCCAAATTTGGGTGTCTGTCAGTGATGCTACAACATTTGTTTCAGGAAACGAAGCTCCCGAGGCATCTGTTGAGGCTCTTTTCTCAGAATCGGATAACCCTCCTACATCTTCCGATAACAATGTAAATTGAGGTGCTGTAAGCTGGATTCAACTCACTAATCGCCAAGATAGTGGCATCAGGTTCTTTCCAAAGTGTCTCTTGGTCCCAATTCCCGACATCTCTTCAAATTACCCCCTACTGATAAGCGATACAATTATGTCAAGTTAAATATATACCCTGATGGTGGTGTAGTGAGTCGTGAAGCAATTATAATGTTGGCGACTCAAAAGTGTCTAGGCACGATTCCGTGTTTATGGGCTTGTAGCACCAGTTTTCCCAGCAGATCCATCTGTGGTGATGGATCTAGCACATGTTTTTTCGGGAGGCCGTGTGGTATTCACATCAGATCAACACTTTGGTGTTGGGTCGAACCTTCTCCTGCCGGGAAGAGGCAAAGACATGGGTGATGGCTGGGAAACGAAACGAAGCAGAGAGAAAGGGCATAAAGATTACGTGATCATACGCCTGTGAGTTGGTGTAAAACGAGCAGAGGATATAGAGATTCTCAAGACACGAATCGGTTTCAGAGGACAGTCAGGGCAATTGGACCACGTCGAAATCGACACGATTCATTTTAAAGGCAACTATCCTGAAAGCTGTGACCTCTATGCATGTCACAGCAAAGAGGTAAGCTTGTATGACATCCAGTAGAAATTGTTGACATAGTGATGCTCTTCAAGATTGTTCCCACCAATGAGGACAGTTGGACCATGATCTTGCCCCGTCAGAAACTTGGACCACATCGGAGGCATTTCTTTCATCTACAAAATGTTGCAGATAAGTCTTTCAGTCATGTGAGAGTCACAATCTACCCCGATGGCGGTATGAAGCGGGTGAGAATTATGGGGCGGCGCGAGTCTGTACAAGTCACCGCTTTTCCCGATGGCAACAACAACGGATCCATAGAACAAGGTCCAGAGCCATCTGGCAATACGGAGTAAGTCGATAGTACAGCCTCGTTCCAAATGTCCCTGACACGCAGACAAGTCTTCCGGTGTCCCAAGAATCAGGGAAGAAGTCTGCAAGGTCACTGAATACAGCCCTCCCACTGACGACTGAAGCTTTCGCTCCGTTCGGACAAGTCCTTATGGCCTGGGCCGATCCTAACGCGGCACCTAAAGGTGTTGTCGTTACTCCAGCGAACCAGAACACGGCATACAAATATCACGATCTATCGCAGATTGAGGCATCGTATCCAACGGAAAAGAATGCTCGTACCGGATTTTCAGTCTATCGCTCAACACCAGCGGGAGCTGTAATGGGAGGGGAGTGGTTGGTTAAGATCCTAGAAAGGCATCCATGCACCAACCAAGCCTTCATTCCAATGGGCACTTCAGGCACACGAGAGGATGAACTACCCAGTGCTGGTGTAGCATATCTAGTTGTGGTGGCCTTGAACGGCCGTGATGACAAACCAGATCTCCAAACACTTCGAGCTTTTATAGCGAGCACTTCTCAAGGAATTGTTTACAATACAGGTGTATGGCGTAAGTACAAATTATGTGTTTTGCTAACAGAGGTAACTTACGTTATCCTCAGACCATCCCATGATTACACTGGACAAAGTAAGTATGAAATTTCCACCTGTACAATGCTAAGCTGGTGATTACAGGCTATCGATTTCACTTGTGTCGAGACTCAGGTTGGTGGCGGGGACAAGCTGGATTGTGAAGTAGTAACGCTTGATGAATTCCCTATAGTATCTCTGCCAAATATGTAGTCCAGAAATTCAGGAGTAATACTTTGGATTCGTGAAAATGTCAAGTTCGTAGTTGACTGAGTACCATCCAGTGCGTCATGCGAAGTTAAAGCGGCCTAACGGGTAATTTGTGTCGGGGTTTAAATCTAAACCTACCGCGTCCGGCACCTTCTCTTTATTCTCTTCAGAATGGCAGAGACAGATACCAAGAAGAGGCCACTAGCAGATGACCAAGAAATGGGAATAGCGAAGAAGCGGGCTGTATCTTCCATAACTGACTCTCCTATACCTGTGAATGGAAAAATAGAGCCTGTGCGTGAGGACCTAAACTCGGATAATATTGAGGTCAGTCATGTTTCATTCTCATAAACAGGCTTCGATATCATTGTGCTTTAGACATTCCGCAAGGAAGCTATCTACCGAAGAATGAAGCATTATTCTCGGGAGAATGAGCGAGCACAAGATCAAATAGCCGAGCTCGAGAAACGTCGGAATGTCCTGGAGGCCAACGTGGCCGCAATCAATGCGTGCTGGGAACAGGTGATTTCTTTTCTTTAGGAGACCCCGATTATTGACATGACACTGAAATCAACTTCAGCTTATCCAAGAAGTCACTTTATTGGTTAAACCCGATTCCCTTCTTGGACTCGACGAGGTTAACAATGGTCAGTTTGTTCTATTATCAATTGTATTACTCACATACGAAACGACTTAATCTAACATAGTTAATCAAGACTTATTCAATCTAGCTAGTAATCTGGATACAACTACATTGACGCCATCCCTATCGGAATCCCTACAAGAGCGTGGTTATGCCACCCAGAAACTTATTTCAGCCTTCATATCTTTGGGACCGAAAGCGCCTTCTCCAGATTGTGACGAACTGCGACGGCAATGCTCCCATCTTCAAAAACAGGTACCATTTAGTTCTATGCGTTGCCGTTACTCCCTATAACGTATCGTCTACCCAGGTGAATGTGTTGCACGCAGAGGTGTCGTTAGCGAATGCGCGCATCGCTCAAGTGGAAAGTGATAGCGATCGGTATCATGAAGGTCTCGTGGCTGCTGAAGCGCGGGTGGATCGGTTGCAAAGCGCACCCGCACAGACAACTCGTGCACTATCTGTAGCTCCTGAGAAAGAAGAGAGCAAAACCATTGACATGGATGTGGTCAAAGAGGAGGAGGCCGATTCGAAAGTACCAACTTTGGTATCGTTGGAGAGCTATGGGCAGACGCTCCTGAACGGCCATTCTCCCAGTTTGGATGCTGAATATTGGAAATGTCTTTTTGAAAATTCGAAGCAGAGGAACGAGAAACTGGTTGAGGAGTTGACCGTCCTTAAAAGCCAGTGTAGTGAATTAACATCAGAGGTGCGTAAACTGCATATGGTATGCTATGGGTTGCTCAGCTGGTGGTTTTTCTCAAATAGCTGGCATCTCCCAGTGTAGACACTCTCCAGAAATCGTCTCTGTACGAATCCCTCATCCAGCGGCTACAACATTTGACAAATGATGCCGAGACATATAAACAGAAATGTACCGAGCTCACTCCCCAAGTGGATCAGCTACGCGAGTTTCAAGAAGAGTTCAAGGAGAAGTTGATCGTGCGGCTTATCCTTTTGTCTCTTCTAGTTGGTTAATCCGTCATGTGCAGGCTGATTATAATGTCAGATATGACGAACAAAAGAATATCATTCTCAAACGAGATCATGAGAATGTTCGACTCCGCGAGCAACGTGATGCTCTCCAAGCTGAACTTAACGAGGTGAAGTCTCGAGGAGCCGAGAAGAAGTCTACTTCTCAGTTCCAAATCCTCTTGCAGTCACGTGCGGTAGGTTACAAGTGCATATATAGCCAATTTATGATGTTTGTTTAATAACAACCGTGTACAGGATCGTATTGCGGCTCTTGAACTTGAAAGTAAACGCCTCAAGTCACAGTTAGCCGCTAATGCTGGTGACGAAAATTTGCT
Organism: Gomphus bonarii; assembly: GCA_003316585.1. Lineage (NCBI taxonomy): Eukaryota > Fungi > Basidiomycota > Agaricomycetes > Gomphales > Gomphaceae > Gomphus > Gomphus bonarii. Next base: position 109,760 of record QFEC01007505.1, read on the forward strand.
TGAACTCATTCTGGATGACAAACTCAAAGTTTTACCGGAACGCCTGCAGTCTGTTGTCTCTCTCCCCATTACACATGATTTCTGATATTGGCTTTCTTCCAGAGTCTGTGAAAGGACGCTCGAAGCTTTGCAGTCATCACTCGCAACATTAGAGGCAAATTATCCCGATGTAGCACGACACATTCGAGCAGAGAGCGAAGCCAGAGAAGCTCTTACTGTTGCATTAGCCCGCTTGGAGCGCTTTGATTCTATGTTTGGTCCAGGGTCCACTCTACCTCCGGATCAGCAAGCAATGGTCAAACAGCTCCGAGAGAAGGAGGAATTATTACGCGTTGCCAACCTTCAACGGAAGCAAGAACAAGTGGTGCGAGTATTCCTCTTTCCGACCTCGCACACATCGTAATGTTTTAATCATGTTGTTAGGCTTCGAATGACTTATTCTCAGAGATCGAGAGACTCTCTGCAGCTTGGGAAGCACTTGATCGACAGAACAAGGCTAAAGTATTTGACATGGACATCATGGATGTCAAATTACAAAAACTTGCAGGAGAAGTGGGTCTGTTTTAATTTAACTCTACAAACCGGTCCTTTAACCACAATCTCAAACAGAAAGCCAAGGCGGACAACAAATATTTTGGTGCTATGCGTCAAAAAGAAGTCGCCGAAGCGGAACGCAAGGCATGCAATCGGACGGTTGAAAAACTTCAAAAGGCTGTTGACCGATTTACCGAGGCCGAAAGAGTGTCTTCCTCCAAAATAGTGCGTGAAACGGAGAGATCGTTTCTCCCATCATGTCAAACCCACATTGTTACATAGGCAAGTCAAGAAAAGGAGATCACCGTGCAGAAATCACGGTGCGAGATCCTTTTAGAGCACGTGAGGTTTTGTGAGCGGCAATGTCAAGAGCAACATTGGCGTCATGAACAAGACCACAAATTATTGAACGACGTGAGAGAATAATTTTTCTCTTGCAGTGTATCTCACTGACCTTGACACACAAAGATGAAACGCCAATTAGCTGATGCTCATAATTCTGAACTCCACCATAGGACGGAAGCGCGTCGATTTGAAGAAGCGTGTATTCGCGCTCGGAAGGAGGCTGATTATCAATCTGCTAAGGGAAATGCGGTAGCGTCTGGAAACGTCACTACTCGGGAGTTAGATCTTGAACAGAAGTATGAGAAGTGCATGGTAAGTTTTAGTGAGAATAATCCACATTGCCAGTGCTTAGGTTAAGCGACAGAAACTTCTTCGCTGTTCCACATGCAAGCAAGGTTTAAGGTCTCACGTATTGACAAAGTGCATGCACTGTGCGTAGCTTGCTTCTAGGATATATTCGTTTCTGACCATGATCATTGTCTCATGTAGCGTTTTGCAAAGAGTGAGTGTTTTACGCCTAAATCCGCTACCCAAGGCTCATTACCCGTTTTCCTTAGCTGCATACAAGCACGCATTGACACCCGACAGCGCAAATGTCCTGCTTGCAACATGGGCTTTTCACAATCTGAATTCCAGCAACTTTACTTCCAGGGATGATACAATTTAGTTTATTGATTTTTTTTTTGTCCCCTTTTCTTTTTTACCATCCGAGTGTTGTGCTGATTCGCACCACATTGTATAAGTTAGTCGGTTAAGTTACAGAGCAACTTTGTTAGCGAAAGCGAACCATGCATTGCTTGAAGAGCTCAGAGATCTATCTATACACCGTTGAATTTACTATAATTTGGTAGTCTGTATATGGGTGGTGGTCCCGATACTAATAGGACGGTGCACAGGAGGATGATGATTTAAATACCTGACCGATGATGTCCAAGGCTCAATAGCTGTAGGTGATCGAGCATGTGAATAGTTGTATCCTACACCTTCCTCATCCCCTCGGCCCGTGACTTGTGTATTACGATCCATCATGATTTGATGCACTTGCATGCGAAGTCCGTGTACTATGGCTCGCAATGCCATAACTTCCTCGTTGACACGTAGAGTCTCTGTAGTCAAAGCAATATCGTGTCTGCGAGTCTCAGAGTCGAGGGCTGCTGCGAGGGTTACGATGGAACTGCGGAGACTGATAAGAGAACCTTCTAACGTAGTATTTAGGTTCAACGGTGCGACTTGAGAGTTGGGTGCTGTACGAGGATATGTCCCGTCGATCATTTGGCCAGTTGCAAGGAACAGTTCAGAATGATGTAGTGATTGCGAAGAGACGTTATCAGGAGGCTGAAAAAACTGGGTAATAGGAGGTGGGGTCGTAATAGAAGGCGGTTGGGGTGAAGAATCGGCAATGGATGGGTCAACCGGAGAGCCCTCGGGGGAGAACCCAAACATGGCTGAGTTAAGAGCGTTAGAGAGACGTCGACGAGCGTATGCCCTCGGTGCTGGTTCCGATGGCGGAGAAGGGCGTAGAGGCGCATGACATCCATCTGGTCGGTACCAAGGTCCTAAAGTCAGTTTCATTATTTGAAGATCCCGTGTTGTGCGACGCAGAACAGATTCGAGTTCTTCGACCCTCCATTTAAGTGAGTTGTTTTCTGTTTCGAGCGCAGAAATACGCGAGGTGTTTAGTGCGAAGAACCCCTTGATGGCTTCGTATGGACATTGCTGCAGGTGTGAGGAAGCCAGCGTATGGCGTGGGCCAGTCCAAGGACATCCATGCTCAGCCTGAACGCAAGGGGCAACCAATTCCGGACAAACAGACTCATGGTTGGATATGTCACCAAGCGGGAGAACCAAACTACAGTGAGAACATGTTACGTCCTCTGCGGGACACTCGGCATAGTGCGACTTCCGATTTCACAATGAGCTTTGAAATCTTGTTAATTAGCCTGCAATGACGTACCTTCATGTCCATGAACTGCACCCGAATTCCACATGCCTCGCACTGAACCATACGATGCTCACAATTTCCCGAGTGTTTCCCAGCATCCTTCCTTAATACAATTTCTTCGCACTGCTGCTGACAGCATGTAATTTTGACGAACTGACATTCATCCTTGAGATGTATAGCAAGCCATTGGCGTTGACATGTATGGGAACAACCGAAAGCCCGTTGGGGACACTCGACAAGTAGTTCGTCTACGAGCTGCATGAGACGATCAATCAGCGGGGATTTATTTCTGAGACATTCGCGTGTGAAGAAACGAACATGTCTAACAATGGGATTCGCGGGGCGAAGATCTTCCTTGTTCAAAGCCGAGCGGTCGACGGGACATTGGGGCGTGATTGCGACAGCTTGACTTATGCAATCTTTGCAGAATGTATGCGAGCAGTTTTTGGTGGATGTAGGTTCGATAAAGGGCATTCTACGAAGCTTTTATATACGTATGACGTCCGAGATTGGTTTACAGACAGCTTACTGGCAAATGCAGCAAATCTGCGGGTAGCCATGAGCCACGCGATGATACAACAAAATTGTACGCAACTTACGAGATTTGAGTTTACAGAATCAAGGTAGGTGAACATAGTCGTTTACTCAGGCTCTTGGGGACAAGTGTTGCAGGCTGTATGGCTTATATAATAACTGATGCAGGGCAATTTTCCTTGTTCTATTACTATGTTTTCCGGTGTGATTCCTGTGATACAAACAAACAAAGATGGTCAGTAGATGCCATTACTGGCCACGTGGGGACGTGATCATATCACTCGAGTTGGTTGCACGCATCACGCTAACTGCTTCAATTCATGAGCATTACCTATCTTTACAATCAATTGCAATTACAGAATGCCCATTGTCTTGCACTAAGTGTCTCCATGAACATAATCATTTACTCAGGAAGACTCGAGTTTAGGCGCTTATTACGCGTGAATATTCAGTGTTTCATTCACAACTTATTTTGCATTTTTCCACAGATCGACAGGTTTATTTTAGTTTGGCCCGCGTGAATAAAGGAAGCCAAACAAGCGATCAAACCCTCTTACAAGATAGAGTTGTCTCAGAGGTTGGTAGAATCCGATTTCGATGCCTTGTAAGAGTGTTGACCTACATCTCAGGCTTCTACTTTACGCTACATAAAAAAATCATTTGTCGATTCCTGTACCAAATATTTATTATGTAAATGATAAACTCCCCAACCCTGTTGGTGGACCTTTCGTTATTGAAGAAAGAGTAAGTCTCCCCTGCTTTCTAAACAAATACTTAGTGAACACCAACCCAATGATGCAAGGTTTTTGAACCCCAGTTGCCTTTACCTAGATGTAACTCCAGCGCCAAGCCATCTGCTGTCAACTTTTCCACTGCGAAGCTCATCAGTGCACGCTTTACCGCTATTGTTAGCATATATCAAGACCCTGAGAGCAAAGCATTTTTTGTTGGACCCATGGGTCCTTCGGTACGTCTTCCATTGAACCACACCGTAGACCGTGGGCCTTGGACAACCACCTGCGACTAGCTCAAAGCTTACGTCAAGTCGGAGCTCTCCCGAATCCTGAATGATTCTGAAAAGTATCGGGAAAATCGGAAGGGATACAACCCTTGACAACGGGAATCACCCCTTTGAATACTATGTTGCATAGTTGGAAACGCTTCTTGCAATTATGGGAGGGCTTGAGTATCTACATGGCATCCCTTCTGCGGTAGAGTGTCTTGTTCTGTTCCATGTAGATCTTTCTGGTGGAATTGTCCTTTATTCGTATCCAGATCCCACCATATTGGCGGGCATTTGAGGTGCACGTGTCGTACTACTCTGGGGTGCCATAGAAGGCCCCACGTCTTTCATGGACAGTTGGGAGGACACTGATTCCCTGCTGAAGCTACGTTTAGATATCCTCACTAAAGCAGACCCGGCTTGCGCTCACAGGAAGCCACTGTGTCTTCTCAGATGGCCGGTATCCACGGGTGGTGTTTTACCGAAAAGTTGCGTGAGACATACCAGAAGATGAAGGAGGTGTGGACGGTACATCCTGCGTTTGCTGCTCTTGACGAGCTCATTACCTTAGATTCCGTAGATACTGTGAGGGTGTTGAGCTTGAAACAACTTGACCTTTATATACCAGTTGATGCCTATATTGCTATCCGCTTGTCCAGATTATCGCTATATAACCTTTCAGATCAAATTTTGACTAGCCGTGAGACCAGCTACCACAAACCTGCACGTCGACTGCTCTCGGCATTTAGCGGCAAGCATGTGCGCACACTGTATAATCAAGCTGACAAGTGCCCATGGCTTATATAATTAACTGATGCGGGACTCATGTTTTATTACCATCTGTTCTAGCGTGCTTCCTGTGATACAAACATTCTTGTCCCAGGTGCGTATCGGTAGATGTCATTACTGCCACGTGGCGACGTGAGCAGATTACTCGAGTTGGCTGTATGTATCACGCTTACTGCTCATTGTTTTGCCTCAAGTGTCTCCATAGCCTTTTCCAGCGAAAGATTACGGCCCTTGAGACTGAGAAAATGTCAATTGAATATTACTTTGAAATTCATGAGCACATACTCTTGTATCTCCTTTTCTAACATGGCTATTCTGGCTGCTTTGGCATCCCTTGCCTTTTCTGCAGCTATGAGTTTGCGTTCAAGCTTGCAATATGCCTCGGGTACAGCACTCCAAAATTCCCAAGCCTGCTTGATGGAATCTCCTGTAACTCCCGTAACTTGAGAGGTGTTCGGTGAAGTCAGAGGTTGAGAGAGAGGCAATTTGGAAGATTGAGCTTGGGCTATGGGTGGATCACGAATATGGAATGGATTCTCCTATTGATCTATGCATTAATCCACACGGAAGCATAACTGACATAACGGAGAGTGTAACTTACTTGGTCATCACAAATAGCTTCCCATTGGCTGGTCTTCTGAGTCGGTCTTCTTGTGGGAGATAGTGAAAGAGGTTTAGTCTTGGTTAAACCCCATGGTGTAGCATTCTCATGGATTTCTTCTGTTCTGTGGATCTTGCACTTTTTTGCTGGCGGCTTATCCTGCGATCGTCTTCCCAAGAACTGAGAAATTTCCTCATCTGATACCAAGTTCACACAGTCATCGTCATCATCCACAATGGGATCAAATAAATTATAGGATGGTTTTGTGGCAGTCTTTGATGGCGAGAATTTGGATGTGGGAGGCGTTGGTGGACGCAAACGCTTTGAGGGCGTCTTGGGATGTGAGACATTAGATCCCGCTGCTACACTGTTGGAGGACTGGGGGAGTTCGTCTACCCATTCTGAGTCCTCTGATTAAGACGATGTGTGACGAGTGAAGCTCCAGCTTACTGAAAAAATTGCATTTGTCCGGGTCACCTCGCTTCTTAAAGCAAGTGTAGAATTTTCTTCCGGGGTTATTGGCGGACGTGCTCGTCAAGACTTCGAGCCTCTCGCCATGATAACACCTCACCACACCATCAGGGTCAACAAGACTTGCTGATTGTATCATGGCGAGTGATGTGGACATTCGTGGCCTAAGCTGAGTTCGAAAGGATACTGCCCAAGCGTAATTATACCAAACAATGACAGTGTTCTTATTTCAAGTAAACTTGACCTGTTTGCTAGCGATGGATGGAAAACGGAGTTACCGGACGTTACGAAATAGCTAGGTCCGGGACCCGACTTAACCCGCAATTCTCAGGGCTACTTCTTTCACTACGTCTGTCATGAGTGCATACGGCGAACAACCAGAGGTATTGTGGAGTCCTGGAGATTATGGACGATTCTCTCGCATAGAGGTCTTTCGCCGCTATGTGAATCTGAGGCATGGTCTGAATTTAAGTACGTTATTTTTAGCTACCCCCTTACGGTGTTCATGCTTCAACACACAGAGAACTATGACGACCTACACCAATACTCCGTGGAGAACTGGGACTTTTGGAAAGACTTGTGGGAATTTGCCGGTGTCATTTACAGTGTACCACCAAGCAAGGTATGCTCATCTTACGCTTAAGTACAACCCTGTCATGCCCCGCAAGGTTATTATAGATCGCCCTCAAAAGGAAATTCCTGAGTTCTTTCCTGGTGCTAGACTTAACTATGCAGAGAACATTCTCAGGCGTAATGATGACAGCATCGCAATCACTGCAGTACGTGAGACAGGTTCTCTCCAGCACTATACCCAGAAAGAGCTGCGAGGACTCGTTCGTGATTTGAGCAATGCCATGCGTGCGTATGGCGTAAAGCCTCATGATAGGATTGCTGGTACGTCTTGTCCAGACTGCAAGTTTCTTTGCGCAAGGTTTATATTGCGACCTTAGCGGTTATTACCAACTCAATTCACGCCGTTGTCATCGCCCTGGCGGCGGCAACCGTCGGAGCTATGTTTTCAAGCACTGCTCCTGACATGGGAGCATCAGGAATCCTCGAACGGTATCGCCAAGTGACGCCTAAATTCTTGTTCGTGGATACGGAGGTGACATATGCAAGCAAACAAATCAATCTAGTGCCCAAAATCCAGGAATTGGCAAAGGATTTGTCGTCTGGATATGGCCTACAGAAAGTGGTACTAATTCCAAGTACTATCACACAAAAATACCCAGACGCCAGCATCCCTCACAGGTATGGCATGTGTTGGTTTTCCTCCACAGTTAAACATGCCTTCTAGTGTCACACTCGACGATTTTCTTGCACAGGGCAAGAATGGCGACCTTATTTTTGAACAATTGCCATTTAACCACCCATTTTGGATTCTGTATTCGTCTGGGACTAGTGGCCCTCCGAAATGCATTGTACATTCCGCGGGGGTGCGTGTTATGCATACCGTGACAGTTTTCACTCTCAACGCACTCATTTTTTCAGGCAGCAGTCATACAAGCCTACAATAACTCTGGTTTGGGATCTAATGTAAATCAAGATGACTGGTGATTTTTTTGTCTTGTATCATTGAGAAAGAGAAGTACTCACATTTAGCATTAGCCTCTTGCAATATACTACGGTATGATATCAACTTCTCATAAGGCTTCATTTATTATGTTTGGGATATCAGACCGGATGGATGATGTTTGCCTCGGGTGAGCTCACATCCTCCTTCTATTACTCCTCCCTGAGTTTTTACAGCTGTCGGCTGCCTCTCGTTGGGATCTCGCATCGTCCTATACGACGGGTCGCCTTTCCATCCGGATGTGCGCACATTTTTGAAATTAGTCAGTGATATAGGGTGAGAACTCTTTACTATTTTTTTTCGCCTTTTAAGTTCCGCGTTAGTGTATCCTGTCTAGGTGTCAGTCCGCGTTTTTTGGCTGAGCTTCAAGGTGCAAAGATCAAACCTTGTATGTTCTGTCTATTTTCAGTTAGCGACCTTCCACAATGTTCAATAATTCCAGTGGAAATCGCGCCATTCCCTTCTCTGAAGTCTATTTTTGTGACTGGAGCCGTATTAACGGCTCCAATGTTTCGTTGGGTCTACAAAGCATTCCCTTCATATATTTATCTCCTCGTGGGTTCGGGAGGCACTGACATAGGCTCGGCCTGTGAGTGAATTATCCCACTTGACATGATCTGAAACTTTAACAATTATATAGTTGTGACGGGAGTAGCGTCCAAGCCTGTGCATGCAGGAGGTAAAGTTGATGGTGAATAGTTGGCCATGGACAATTAATCATGGATTCCAGAGATGCAAGGAAAGCTTCTCGGCATGAAGGTAGAAGTATTTGATCCTGAGGGACGCAATATCGAGCACACTGGAACCCCCGGCGAGCTTGTGTGCACCCGCGCGCACCCGTCATTGCCCTTGTATTTCTGGAATGATAAGGACGGGAAGAAATATCAGTCCTCATATTTCTCCGTGTATCCTGGGGTTTGGACCCAGGGCGACTTTATGGTCGTGAATCCTGTCACCAAAGGGATCAAGATACTGGGGAGAAGGTATGTCTCGTGGCCCTTTGGTGGCTTATATTTCTAACGCACAAAAACATAGTGATGGCGTATTGAACCCTAGTGGTGTGCGGTTCGGCTCGTCAGAGATCTATGGCGTCCTGGAACGATTCTCAAGCCAAATTGAAGATACTCTGTGCGTGGGACAGCGACGTCCCCATGACACAGATGAGCGTGTCCTGTTGTTTATCAAGATGCGGCCTGGACATAAGCTGACTGCTGTGCTCGAGGGAGAAATAAGGATTGCCATTAGAACGGCATTAAGCAAGCGACACGAGCCGAGTTATGTATTTGAGGTGACAGATATACCGGTATGTGAATGGTTGGAGCTCGTCTGTACTCTTACTGAGCATGCAAGGATATTCTTAGTATACGGTTAACTTCAAGGTTTGTGGAAGTGCTTGATCATGTGCTATTTCTACTGATATTTATGCCTACTCTAGAAAATTGAAATCGCGGTAAAGCAAATTGTTTCAGGGTCAAAACTTAAGCCCAGTGGGACGGTAGCCAACCCTGAGGCATTCAAGCAATATTATCAATATGTGGAGCTGGAGAAGGTCGTTGGCGAGATGGGTCGTAGGCCTCGAGCCAAGTTATGAACCAAATCTTGAACAATATGACCAAGAGTTTTGAAGGGCGGTTATATAAAAGCTTATTGACCATGGTTTTCATATGGGAAGATATAGATGTGTATCTTCATGACTAGGCTGGCACAATCCTTTGAAGCTCTTGCATCACCATCAGGGGTCTGAATCTGCCCTGTGACTAACAAGCTTGACTCAAGCAGGAGTTCTGTAGAATTTGTGGCATGAATGTATTCTGCTGAGAAGAGTGGAAATATAGAATGTAGGATCATACAAGATATGTGCACTATTATATACAATAGTACTGGGATCAAATATCTTTCACATCCCTTGGTATTTATATACTCCTAGGCTCCTATTACCATTTACCTGCAAAACAGGCTTATTATATTGCCAAATTAATATGATAATTTACATCTGTGACTGAGTAATTGACTCTCTACTTGATATAAATATCTTACAAGAACTATTTGGTTTGGCTTGGCTTGGCTCGGTACCTCACACTTTGATTATATTCTTAATTACTTGCTCGCTTCACTTTGGTAACCTTTGGTACATGTACAGGCATGTATACCCACTTTTCATATATTGCTATTCTTACATCCATACTTTATATTCTCATTTCCATGCCTTGTGCAACATTGTTGCATATCTTATGGCACCTCATTCTCTATATAAATAATTAGTCCTCATGTATGTATTCTTTGTTCAGATTATCAACAAAGTTAGACATACGCTACCAGTACTTAAGTTAGTAGTCCAACCATTTGGTACCAAGTATCTCAGAACCCTACCGAACATCCATCCAAAATCCAGTGGCACGGGCAGGAGGATTGGTGCAATGCAAGAATGTTGAAGCTGATGCCATGTCTGAACCTTGGCTCATTGGACCAAGCCAAACCATCTGAACCAAGAGCATGTGTGCACACACATAACATTCACACATGGTATACTTTCCTATTTTAGTATTTCCCTGTTAGGATCTCACTTCACAAGATCTCTGTCTGCTTAGTCATTATGATTGAGCAATCCTTTTCCTATTTCAAGTAACCCTGCTCAGTCCCTTTGTTTACTCAGCCTAGAGTCTAGACCTTGCTTTGTTTATTTGCTTACATTCTCCACTTATAATATACTTTCCTATTCTAGTAATTTCCATTACCTCACACAACAGTCTTTGTAACACATCTTGCCCAAACCTTATTCTTACTCATCCATGTTTCACCTCACCTTTGTTTTAATTCCCATTCTGGAAACTACTTTGTTCTTTTGATTTGAAATTATCCTGACTATTTGAAATACTAATTTAGTATATAAAATGTATGTAAATTAGTAGTTCTGTAGTCAGACAATTGATTAAGATTACCCCAAGTCTTTTGTCAGACCTCACCCTCAGAAATTAGGGATCTTATAGGATCTGGACAGTGCAGCACATAAGCTGAAGCCAAGCCCTACTTTGGACCTTGCCCAAAGTCATAACCTCATGCAAACTTATGCAAGAACCTCACCTCAGCCCATTCTTAACAGTATTTTCTGACTCACACTCTTGATCTCATATTAACATGTCTATCATGACCACCTGTTCCAGTACTCATACTATTAGACAAGTTACAGCACTTTCTACCCCATATAATCTACAAGAAATATCAGACTTTCTGAACAACCCAAGGAAGTTTGCTCCCTCAACACTGTTGATGCTGAAGACCTCAGCCATAGCAGAGATCAAGGGTGCAGGCCTCCTCCACCTGGTAGGCTTTCTGATAATGGCCCTCCTGACAATGACCCAAACAATGACAGTGACAACCCCTTAGAAGATACTCATAGTATCAATACAAATATCAACTCAGATGAGCTCATCAAAAAGGTTTTCAAACATCTTGCCCAACTACCTGCTGCAGACTCAGGCTCCTGAGTCAAAATCTGTGAACCCAAGGTTTACAATGGCATGGACCAAGCTAAGCTCCATACATTCTTCCTTCAATGTATGCTGAACTTCTGAGATTGCCCATCTGCATTCAAGACAGGTGCATTAAAGATTCAGTATGCTATTTTGTACCTGTCTGACTCTGCTCTCCAGTATTTTGAACCTGCCATCCTTGGTGAGATCTATCCTGAGCCTACCTGGCTCTCTAATCGGGAAGAATTTATGCCAAGCTTAAAATGAATCTTCAACAACACTGTGCAAGCAGGAATAGAGCTCAAAAAAATAGTCATGAAGGATCATCATTGAGCCACCTGCTACTTCATTGACTTCACCTGAGCTTCCACTTGTACTCAGTGGAACGATGCCACACTTGCTCACATGGCTTACAAGGGATTGCCCAAATGTATAGAGGGCAGTCTCCTTAATTTCCCTCACTTCAGGTCCCTTGCCAAACTTTGTAACTTCATGTTGGAAATTAACAGTTGATATTGGGAACACAAGGAGTATGAAAACCTCACAAACCCTACCCAAGGTTCTAACACATTCTCTAACAAGTCTAATCCCTCTAACCAGTACAACCAGCAGTCTGCCAAAAGCTCTAACAGCAACCAAAAGAGCTGTAAGGGGACCAACAACAATAATAGTAGCAGCAACCAGAAGTCTTTAAACAATGCCAAGACACCCAACCTTTTCTCAAAGCTTGGGAAAGACAGCAAACTTCTGCCTGAGGAGTGTCAATGATGCATTAATCAAGGACTCTGTCTCCTGTGTGGTTTGAAAGGCCACATGGTTAAGGAGTGCCTGAAGTCCAAGATGACTAACTCCTCAAACCCTAAAGCTTGCACTGCCAAGACAAGCTCTGACTCCTAGACTGAAGATTCCACAGTCACAGAATCAAAAAATAATAATAAGCAACTTTGGAACCACATGGCCTGAGGATTGCAGTAACCTTGCTCATGTGCTCACTTGAAATACCATTTCTTCCACTCTTTCAAAGAACTCTTTAGTATTAAATTTGACATATACCCTTATGCATAAAACCTGTTTAGTTACACTTCTTGATTGTGGTTCTTCTGATTGTTTTATTGAATCACAAGTAGTGCAGAAATATTCTCTACCCACAGTTTCTGTACCTTCAATTCCATTAAAACTATTTGATGGTTCTACTAATTTGACCATTACTCAGACTACAACTATTCCAATCTGTTTTCCTACTGGTGAACTTCAGACAGTTACTTTTATTGTGAAGGCAACTCTATTGGCAGAGTAAGCCTGCAACACTGTAAGTTCAGCATAAGAGCTGAAGAAGTGCAGATAATACATTGTAAACTACTTTTAGTCTTTAGTTCAGGCACAGAGTGTGACTAATTAAGAGAACAATAAAGAACAATGGGTAGTTCACTCTGATGTTGTGTCAAGTGTATCTTATTTCTACAACACTCCTCCTCACTTGAGGCAACATCAAGTACAGGGAAATTATAAGAAGATTATAGAGGCTGGAGTTGATGGATATGGATAGGAATGAAGGATCATGCTGTGTGTGAAGCATGAGGAATGTTGTGCAAAACTGCAAGTACATGCAGGGTGCAAGAGGTAGGTGTGTGTGGCAGTAGTATGTGTCATGTGGACAGAGGTAGCAGTAGCACATACAGAGGCAGTGGCAGCAGGTCCTGGATATGTGAGTTGATGTGCCCCATCTATCGTGCAAGAATGGCAGTGAGAGATGGAATGGGGACACAAGCTGAGCATTGGTGGGCTCTTTGTGTCTCTCAGGTCACATCTGGGCTAGTGCATATGCCTGTGGTACATCATTCATTTGAGATACATGTGGTGGGGTCATAAGTGGAAAGGGCTATGTGTTGCTGTAACAGTCATTGGTACATGTGTTTGCAGGTGATGATTTGCTCCCATATGGCCTTGTACGTTGTGTCAAGCATGAGCATGAACTGAGTGTGAACAGTTACAACACAGCGGGCAAGGTAAGTGTGCCTGTAGATGGGGCAGCACACCTGTCTGTGGTGTGAAAGGTAGGGGTAGGAGGCAGCTAGAGGCTGCACTTCTCAACAATGATGGTGCATTTTATGAGAGACAGCAAGAGCCAGGACTGCAGGTGGTGAAGCCATGTGAGCTAAGGTGTGGGCAGTAGAGTCACTGGTGGCTGCAACAATGCTTGAGGTGTCAGTACACATGGCAGCCATTGCTCACATGTGGTAGCAAGCGGTGGTGACTGACATTGCATGTGGTGGTGAGTCAGTGTGTGGCCAATGTTGCGTGTGGTGGCAAGTCAGCATGTGGCTGCCCTTGCACCTGTGATAATGGGCTGGCATGTAGGACCATGTGGGTGCAGTTTCTGCCAGGTGTGATAGGCCTCCACCATGTGATAGCATGGCTAGTGAAGCTGCTCCAGAGGGAATATGGGATGGACATTGGGGAGGCAAATGCAGCACTGCTGGCATGTGGTGGCAATGCTGGCTAAGCAGGCTGTGCACACACTGAATGTCCTGCTCCCCCTGGATGGCATGCCTTGCTACAGGGGTGCACAGCAGTGGTGGGACAGGGTGACAGCAGAGGTCACATTAAGGGTGTGCTAAAAGTAAGCAGCATGTGTAGATGCTGCAGCAGTGTGTTCCAAAAACATGGGAACACAAGTGGAATTGACTGGGATGCATTGCACAGAAGTGGCATGTGCAGGTGCAACAACAGCACACTGTAGACACATGAGAATGTGAGCAGTCAATTTGGATGCACTGTGTGCAAGAGGCAAAGCTGTGTGAGGTGTATGAGGTTGCTGTGTTTAGCTGTGAGGTGTCCGTAGATTACTCAAGTGTTTAGAATCCCTGTTTCATAATTCTCCCCTGCAATTGAGGAATCAGCAGGTCTGAGCTACAGCCTTATGTGTTGACATGCAACTGACATTGCACATGGTGGCAAGCTTTGGGTGTGACTGGTGTCATGTGTATCATGGCAAGTCAGTGAGATGATGTCATGTGTAGTAGTAAGCCATTGTGTGGCCAGCATCATGTGTCATAGTGAGCTGGTGTCCAGTCTGTATCACTAATGGTGGCAAGCTGCTATGTGAGTAGCATTGTGCCTGTAAGCTTCTACATAGTTGCTTTGTGTGTCATATCAAGTCAATGAGCAGTGTGTCATGTAGGAGGTGAACTGGCATGTAGCTAGCATCATGCTGTGAGCTGCCATGTGGTTGATCTTGTGTGTCTGAGCAAATCAATGTTTGGCCTGTGTCACAGGTGGTTGTTAGCAATCATGTAGCTGACCTCATGTTTGACATGGTGAGTTGGCATCAGGTGTGTCACATAGGGTGCCATGTAGCTGTCAGGGTTCAGTTAGAGATTGCTGTCAGTTGTTGTTTCTTGTTTATGCCCTTCTATAACTTTCCATAACCTTCTGGAACTTTCCATAATTTTCCATCACCTTCCACAACTTTCTGGGACCTTCTATCACTTCCTATCACCTTCTAGAATCTTCCAGAACCTTCCATCACCTTGTATGTCCTTCTGTGACTTTCCACTAGGGTGACTGGTATAATGGTTACCCCTCAGCTTGATCTCTGAGGATTACCGCTACACCAGGTGGGCTTCTATGTATTTATTGCTAGTAACCTTTGTATAAACTGAGGATTACCACTACACCAGGTGGAAAATACCCTTATCAGCTCATTAAATATTGGAGTATCTTGTTGTTGTGACCTTGTCAATAGTGTCGCCCTCGCAGAAGATCAAGCTCCTTTTCAGACAACCTCACACATACCTTCCACTGATTTCTACCGTTACACCATGTCAAGCCAAACCCTAGAGGAGTACTGGGAGTCCCTAGGCCCTGCTGGTGCCATTCTCAGAAATATGGTTACCAACCAAGCAAACCAAATTGAGCTCCTAAGGCAGCAGAATGATGTGCTTAGATACCAGTTGGGTGCTATGCAGAACAATATGACCAGCACTGTCTCAGCTGCTGCAATTGCAGCAACCCAGCACTTGACCACCCACATCCCTACACTCAACCCCCCTTCTCATTGCCCCATAGGGGCAGCTGATCCAGAGAAGTTCACTGGAGATAGGGCAGATACAGAGGGATTCATCTGGGCTATGAAACTCTCTATCACCCTCCAACCAGGGGCATTCCCTGATGAACAGACAAAAATACTATATGCCCTCTCATTCATATCAGGGGGCTCTGCAGCAATCTGGGTGCAGAACAAAACACAGGCTATCATTGATAGAACCTCTTCAATCACTACCTTCAATGAATTTACTAAACAGGTTGAAGCAGCCTTTGGAGACCCTGATTGTGCCAGAACAGCCCACACCAAACTATACGATCTCAAGATGACATCTAGCATGTCAGCAGATGATTATACTACACAGTTTGAGATCCTTGCAGGGAGAACAGGCTTTAATGATGAGGCACTAGAGGATGCCTATGCACAAGGACTTCCAGCGACAATTTTAGACAAGATCCATGCACAACCATTCCTCCCATCCAACCTCAAGGCATGGAAAGAAGCTGCATGTCAAATTGACTGTAACTATCGCTGTCTCATAGAAGTTAAGAAGGCACAAGCACCTCATAGTTCCCACCACACTGCCCCCATCTGCACTGCAACCACTCCTGCCATGCCCACACCCAGCACCGGTACACCCATGGATATAGACTCCAATTGATGATGCACCAAGTCTTGGATATGCTACAACTGTGACAAGCAAGCCCACATTTCCACAGCATGTCCAGAGCCCCACAAAGAATATGTCCGCACCAACCTCACAGGAGCTGCATTTACAGACATGATCTCAGAGTCAGTAGCAGCTGCTCTAGATGCTTGTGAGGTAGCACAGAAGGCAAGGGTCCAAACTTCTGAAGAAGGAGGAAAACAGGGTTTTTAGGCAAGTCAGCGGTGAAAGACATGCCCTGCTCAACAAATTGATTTTCAGTTCTAGAAACATGTA